>WBMW01003510.1:189677-213811 GCA_013396635.1 Penelope pileata | reverse complement strand
GCTTTTTTTTTTTTTTTTTTTTTGAAGAGATGACTAAGATTAAAGAAATGTTAATCATGCTGCCTTTTAAGTTTAATGAGCACAGTTTCTGAAATGTTGTTTGAGTTGAACTCCTCATTGACTATGAGTAGAAGGAGTGTTATTCACCCCTGGTTGTGATTTTAAACCCAGTGGTACATCACGTCGCATATTCTCCTATCAAAAATTGGAACGTGAGGACATGAGTTAAAATGGAATGGAAAAAAGCCAGCTGACGCAGACAGAATTGTTTTGTTGCAGATGGTTTGGCAGCTGAGAATCCCTCCTGTATCTGATGCAGAAAACACACCTGAAAGTTTGAGCCCCTGGGGACTGTGGCTGGTTTTGATGTGGTGGGTGGCAGGGGCTGATGCAGCGCAAACAGACAAGAATGGAGCTGGAAAAGAGCAGTGTTTTACTGTAAAGCAGAGGCTTAGGGATCACATAGCAAAAGCCTTTCACTTGTGTGACTTCAAGGTAGATGAAAACAGACTGAGGGCTGTTATTAGTTCTGTTTGGGGGCTAGCCAAGCAGCTGTTCAAAAATAACACAACCTGCGGAACACTTGATGTGCCAAGGAAAAAAAGCTTTCAGAAATGTGAGCATGGGGCAGGATTTTGTCGAGTTTTACCTCCCGTTGCAGAGCAATATTGTGATGTCATGGCTCATACTGGAGCGTTGTCCCAGTAGAGGTGAGTTTGTGGTGTGAAAAAAGAGCAGCACTCCTACAAAATTGTTTGTCGTATCCAAGTGATCTGTGTTCTTTATCTGTTGATGAAAATGTTTCTTTTCTTTCTTTTCCCATCAAAATTTGACACTCATCAGCTTCATCACATGCACCAAAATTTCTGAAGAAATGCCCGATTCTTTTGTATCAACCCAAATTAGAGAATACATGTTTTGTACAAAACCATGTACTTTAGGAAAACTTTCTGTAAAATGATAGCTCTGCAGTCTTGCTAGTATCCTGAACACTTTCTATGAGCATTCAGGTTCCTGATTGTGATTGATGGAAATTTGGAGGTGCCCTGTGGCTGGCCACGTTGTCTCCTTCTGACAGGCAGAGCCAGTGACAGCTGGCACATGTCTAAGGGAAGCAAGACCTGAGTTCCGAAGGCTACCTGCACGTTGAACAAAGGGGGAAAGAATTCTTTCTGACTTGCAGTCCTTTCTGAAGCATTTCAGTTAAAAGATAAGTCAGGGGAAATCTAATTGCTCAAGCCTTTTAAATTAGGCTAAGTCTAGACTTTAGGAGTTACTCTGAGATGCCAGGGAATGCCCTAAAAGACTTGGTGTGAGATAATCTTCCCCCTCTAGCGTTTGTCTGATTACTCCTGTGCTATGTTGGCATACTACAGCTAAAGTCAGTTAACTAGAATACCTTCCAATGGCATCTCCTCTTTTCCTTTCCACCTAATTTCAAAAGGGAGAACTTGATAACCGAGGTTTATGCTTTTTTTGTATAGTGTGCTTGGAATTTAGGGTTGGTTTTTACCACTGTTTTAATTCTGTACACGGTTAGCAGTTTTATCTTACTATTAGATTGAGTTTGTTTAGATTACTGTTAGATTGAGTTGCCCAGCCTTCGGTAAGGGTTTCTGAGGCTGCTATGCTTCTGGAATCTTGGTTTCTGTATTACATCCTGGCATTCTACAGACAGCAATGAGATGTTAGTTAAGTTATGAACACAGTGACTGTACAATTATGCAACAACTTGCATTCTGGAAATACCAAGGCATTCAGTATGTGCATGGAGGATGTATGAGCTCTGCATGGGAATAATTTCAGTAACTGCTGCAGTGAAGCCTTTAACAGAATGACTAATTATAGAAATAGTGGTTTTTATAGAAATTGGTATTCTGCAAGGAGCAGCTTGGAAGCTGGATGTGAGAGGTTAGGTGTAAAGGAAGCAATAGAAAACAAATGTATGGTTCCATGATAAGCAGTACTATTTTATTAGGGGTGCATTTTGCAGGGGTTACTGTTAATTGAATAACTGAAAGCCAATTCTCTCTGCAAAAGAAACTGTTGCTGCTGGAAGCTGTATTTCTGAGCACACTCAGCTACCAAGTGCTTATCAAGTAATAACCTTTGTGTGATTTATTGCTTGGACTGTAAACCTTGCACAACAGCTTTGTACAGCTTGATTATTACAACATAAATTCTTTTACCATTTCTAGGAAATTCCAGTTTTGATGCAGTTTGTAGTCTAAACATGTTTTTCAAAAGCTGCATGTAAGGAAAAATGCTGTTATTTTTCAGTTTAAGGTCTTGGACTTCTAAAGGGGTCTTCATTTAAATCCACCCTGATTTTACACTGATTTTCTTCAGTGAGGAATAGTAGTAGACCATCCGTGTGGCTGTTATTTCTTGTTTTTTTTAATAGTATTTATGTAAGGTGAATATATCATCTTAATTCCCTTCTATAAGATTTCATGTTTAATTAGATCTGTTAAGCTGTTACATAGAGAAGAATTTAGTTGACATAACGTTTTAGAATTTGGAGAGTCCTGGGCTCTGTTCTCACTTTTTCTCTCTTGTCTCAAGCACGGTTTTCTCTCCTTGGGTTTAGTTTCATGTTTAGACTATCTCTGTTTTCTTTCTTTTCCCCTGTAGCTGTGCTACTTGCTGAAAAAGGGAATTAGATTGAACTGAGTTGAAATTAAAGAATCTCAAATGTGGAAATGTTAAATGAAACAGTTGCTTGGATGTATTGCCTCCTGGTTTTTATTCTCCTTCCTTGGAGTATATAACGTGATTCCGTAGCCCCCATCTATGAGCTAAGGTCTCTTTGCAGTGGGAGGCTTCTGCATTCCGTGGGTTGCCTAGTGTTAACTGAGTTGGTGGAAATTCATAACTTCTTGAATGTTATAGACAAAGTCTGCATAGGAACTGTGCAGAGGTTGCATCATTGCACAGAAATGTTGCCGTGTCCTAGAAGCTGGAACAACGTTGATGTCAAGTGTGGGATAAAGGCTGTTCACTTCCAGTGAAGATTTACTGATTCCATTAAAGCCTTGCACCTTATTGCCAATACCTTAATCAATTAATAAGATAATTGATTCTTCAATAAAGTTACAGTACAGCTTACTTTTTTTTTGTGTTGGACAGTCTGTTAAACGGGAGCTCTTTGTAGGTCACAAGAAGAATCTTAATTGTTGAGGCTGTGTGTCTGGTGGAACAGAGTCTTCAGAGAATTGACAGAGGCAGTCAGGAGCTCATGAATTATTTGATGGTGTGAGAGCCAAGAACTGTACCTTATGCTCTGTTTTTTTCCTTTTGTGTTTGTATTTTAAAGCATGGGAGGCTCTGGCAGCTCAAGTGTTTCCGATTCCTGCAGTGACCACTTCACCATTGAAAACTGTAAGGAGACAGAGATGCTGAACTACCTCATTGAGTGTTTTGACCGAGTTGGAATAGAGGAGAGGAAAGCACCAAAGGTATATCTAAGGAGATCATCATATTTGAGTCTTCTAGTTGTGTTACATGTCTAAAATAAGCACTGTTAGGAACTGTCCTTCCTCTTGGATCCTCTGCGTTTAATTGCCATTTATTTCACATAAAGCATACCTTTGTGAGACCAGCTCCTTACCAAGCTTCTGCAGTTTGCTTTAAGCTTTTGCTTCTAGGCGAAAAAAAAAACCAACTTTTTATGTACAATCTGAAAGATTTTTAGCTGTAATCCTGCCAGTCTTAGTTTGCATATTACATTCATACTGCACAAATGAAGAAACTGCCTCTGAATACTTCTTATTTTGTATTAAAATGACTTTATTTTTGTCAGATGTGTAGCCAGCCGACAGTCAGTCAGTTACTGAGCAACATACGATCACAGTGCATTTCACATGCTGCTTTGGTGCTACAGGGATCCTTAACACAACCAAGGTAAATGCAGCTGATGGTAATCAGGAAAGCTACATTGTTCTGTTCGGGGATTTACTTGATTTTTTTTCTTCTGAAGATTACATAAGAAAACTAAGATCCAATTTTGAAGCAGAGTAGGTTTATGTGCTAGAGGAATCATTTATTTCTTTGCCATCAGTTACTATTGCTTCCACTAATACATTGGTGGAGAGAAGTTTAAGTGCTTTTTAACTGTGTTGATATAAAATCATTCGGATTGATTTGTACAGCTCACATGGGGGATCTGAGTTGCTCAGGCTGTTTTTTGCCTTAACTCATGCCCAGGCTGTTTCACTGGCAGGTTGTTGAGGCACTGTTCTGCTGAAGGTCAGTAATAGTAAAGCTGCCTCTGAGACACAGCCTTATCCAAATGCCCAGTGTAAACTGCTGAAGTGACAATAGCACTTGTTTACATCGGGTCTGGGAATGTAAATCTGTGTGTAGGCATTCTGTGCTAAATCACTACTGAGTTGTTTCAACAGCATGTGTGTAACTACCAGCCTGTTTCATTGAAAAAGTATAAAGGTTTTTAAAATAGGATATGGGACTAAAGTCTGTGTAACTTTGGATTTGTGTTGAAATGTTTCTAATATCTTTAAAGCTGTGCCAGTTATCCTTTGTGCTGTGAGATGAGTTTTGTCTTTGTGTGAACCAATGTTGACATCGGAATAAGTTTTATGTACGTAATAAGGAAAAAAAGTAAACTTAAAAAAAGTTAGGGAGCAATTAAAAGTAATGACTATTAATTCAGCAAAGTCTAATGTTAGGTTCCTAATGCTGGTAAAGCAACAAAAAATGATGTTCTTTCATTAGTTGAGCGTAACAAAGGGTCTTTTCATGAGAGAGGAGTAAAGGGGGAACCAATTACTACACAGAAGCCATTATTTTCTTCCAGCCTCATTAAACTAAAGTGTGGTGTTGGCAGCAGCATCTGCTTCAGAATAATCTTTACACAAGTAACTAGAGAAGGCAAGGTTGGTTACTTCTGAAGGGAGCAGGTGTCTGCATATTGATGATCTGCTTTCTGGTCCATCTTTAAATGTGCTGACTGACATTCTTTTCCTGCATATAATCAATAGTTTTGGATTTCTTTTACACAAATAAAGGTCATTGCAGCAGCAGTCTTTGCTGGTACCATATATGCTGTGTAGGAATCTGCCATTTGGCTTCATCCAAGAATTAGTGAGAACAACTTACCAGGATGAGGAGGTGTTCAAACAGGTAAGACATAGGCTTTAAAAATACATATATAAGAAGTGTAGGATTTTAACTCCTTGATGCATCCAAGGGAGTGTGTTTTCAAATGTTTATTCTGCATCTCACAGTTCTAAAGCTGTTATTTCAAGGGCTAACAAACTGTTAAATGGGATTTGTTTTCGTAACTCATAATTTTGTGAAAATGACTGACTTTAACTGTTTTGTGATTCTGGTTAGTAAAAATGTATTTGTTTATAAGCAGCATGCATTTATGTAATGTTGAAGTGTGCTAACTCAGATGTCTGCATACAGTACTGATCTGTGTTACAGGGTTGACTTTGAGTTTTCATCTTTCTGTTTCTATACAGAATGTATAATGTGCAGCAATTTCTCTCTAGATATTGATCTTGCAGTCTTTACAGTTTGTAGCTTGAATGGTTTGCATCTAAGGTGCTAAGAACATTGTATAAACCCTAGACCATGAAGTCTTTCTGTTTTCCAGAGGAGATGACTGAAAATCATGAGCTTTTCGTGTGTGTCAGGGTAGTTCTCTGAGATGATAAACTTTTGAAACTGATAGGTCTAATAATTAAAGCACAAAATTAGCAAACTTCTAGCCCATGTAATGCTAAAGCAGGCCAGTGAGGTTGTAGTTCTCTCTCACAGTAGTATTATGCAACTTACCTGCAAAGACAGAGGACTTTCATATTTTAAAAAAAAATGTATTGTCTACTTCTAAGTGTGTATTGAAGTGTTTTTTAATAATTTACATCTCTGTCTGGGTACCTCTTAGTGTAGAGGTTGACGCATCTAAAAATACATTTCAGTCTGTCAAAAGTTGGTTATGGAAAGCGTTAAAGGTCACCCACCCTGGGGATGAGAACCAGTCTTCCAGCTGAAGTAGACAACAATATCTTTAAAGCCCTTTTCTGTAATATGATTTAATATTCTTTTCATACATCCAACACAGTATACTTCAACTGGAAATTCAGAGGGGCTGCTGGTTATTTTGTGAGGGAACAGTTGTCAGAGCTGTGTGATTGGGACTTGCTAGCTGGGTGTCATTACCTTTCATTAATAAGTTCCTGCCGTGTCACTTCCTCTTTCCTAACAGCGCATTACTACTGCTTCTTATCTTTGCTCTTGCCACAGTTACAATTTACCAGCACAGAACCAGCTTGCTACATGGCACAAGAAAATTCAAGCTATGTGATTTCCCCAAGTGTGTAGGCAAATAGATTAACCATCTGGGCTATCAGATCATTGGAGATCTCCACAGTGCTTCTGCTCATTTGTGTGTATAATAAACCTGCATTTTGTGGATCTTATTTCAGAGTTTTAAGCAAAACAGCTGGCTGAAAGCTGGCTTTTTAGCACTGATACTCTTTATGCATTCAGACATTGAAATGTCACTTGATGCAACTGAGAAAAATTGAGATGTTTTCTCTGAATTTCTCTGTTGTGTAACTTGCAGTATTTGAAGAGTGAACACACATTTCATGCTGAGTTACTTGATTGATTCCTGTTCTAGAATTAATCTACTTCTTTTTTTCACAGATCTTTATCCCCATCTTGCAAGGCCTGGCTCTAGCTTCCAAAGAGTGCTCCCTTGATAGTGACAATTTTAAGTACCCCCTTATGGTAAGGACTGTTCTTTTCTAGAAATGTTTTCTTCATGGTTACTGGTAACTTACAGAAATTCCATACAGGATAATGTGCTTTAACATTTTTGGGCTTCCTTTGGTTAATGGGTTAATGTTAAACTCTGCATTGGAAGTTCAGTGTGAAGAGAGAGATTGTAGTGCCAGTAATATCTAAGTTTAATGTACAGCAGACTTTGTATAATAGGCAATGCAAATATTTATCTGAGTTGCTTTATAGAAACTAAATCAAATGTATGGATTTCATTGTGTGTACTAGTTAAACACTGTGGATGCTAGGCTTCTCCACATTTAAGTCTGGGAAATAAGGAATAATATCCATGCCAATATTTGTTGGACTTATTTTTGAAACGGCAAATCAAAATCTATTGCATTAAAACCAACCAAAATGATATGAATTGATGGCTGTGTGCTGTAGGAAAATGTTGTAATATTCCATGGCTGAAAATTATTATTTTAAGTGCATATTTTAGTTCCTAGATCTCTCCCTCCTGCTCTTTTATTGACAAAACATGGAAATCTTTTGAACAGTGTGCTTGACCACAAAAGAGCAAGCTACATTCTTGACTAAACTGAGTGTTGTCCACTAGCACCTTTGGATCTTAAAACCTTCAGTGAATCGTGCCAAAAGAGGCTGTTCATCATATCTTGGGTTTAATGTACACCTCAGGAAGTTAACTAGACTGGGATGTGTGCTGCAAATCAAACTGACTAAGCAACACCTGGAGTTCTTCTGCAAAAACAGCCATCTTTGCTTGTTCTGATTTCCTTCTATTCTGTTATTTCCCCCTTAATCATTTAAATTGCAAACTGTTGCAAATTTGTGTGTCGGGTACAGTAAGGACTATTGGAAAATGTTACTCTGTTTTGATAGTCTTTAGTTGCAGTGTGCACCAAAAGGATGGAATAATAGTTACCAGCTGTAGTGTAACTGAAGTATGAGAACATATAATACAGGAAAAGCAGGATATGTGAAAGCCTACGATATTTTTGTGTTTTCAAAATTGTCTGTTATAACTGCTTTCTTTTTTCTGTGCTGCAGTTGAAAGTGAGTTAGAGATCTGGGATAGGATTCTTTGTTTCTGGCTACTGTGTTCATCTGACATTTTTCCACTCTGACTCAAAAGACAAAGGCCTTGGTGTATGTATAGTACAATTGCTCTATTTATTATTGTTACTGACTTTTATGTGGCAGCTCAGGAGTCCAGCAAAGACATTATTATGTTCTGATCAAGCAAATAATTTGCACAGCTAATTTTGAAATAAGTGCAATAATTTATTATCTTGTGAGATGTTAGCTTTTTTGAGACAGATGGAAATTTTTTGGAACAGATGTAAAAACTAAATAGGGGAACAGGGTGTGCTCTAGCTTTTTTTGGACCTCTTCACCATTGTAGAAGATGGAATTTTTTTTCCACTGGTTAGGGGAAAAAGGTTTGGCTTTTCCAGCAGTTTATGTTCATCTTGTTATTTGCAGACAGGTTACTTAAGAATTACACACGTAATTTTTCTTGTGGTTTCCTTATAGGCACTATGTGAACTTTGTGAAATCAAGTTTGGGAAGACACACCCCATGTGCAGTTTGGTAAGTGTATCCAAACTGATTTTCAAGATAAAAGAACCGTGTAACTTACTTTGTTGATTGATATGCTCCACACTGATAATGTTCTTTAGAATTCTAAAGAAGAGCTACTGTAATAGCTAATGCTAAACAGTACTTTAAAGCAGTCTCATAGTGGGAGTCCTTTTTCCCTGAGAATTTAGAAAAACTGAAACAAAGATAACTTAGATTTCTGAAATGCTGAGGAGATGATTCTTCTCAATTCAATCATGCTATTAGCTAAATGGAAACAAGAGTGTGTGGTAAAACACTGGAAGGTGGCAGTGCAGATAAAGGAGTGTGGCTGATGTGGCAGCTTTATGATCAGTTTGCTATTTCTGCTGTTTTCTAGGTTGTCTCTTTACCCTTGTGGCTGCCTAAATCTTTAAGCACAGGTGCAGGAAGGGAGCTGCAGAGACTTTCCTATCTTGGAGCCTTCTTCAGCCTCTCTGTCTTTGCTGAAGATGACGTAAGTGTTTTAGAAGGATGTTGACAGTAGCATGTTCTGTTCTTCGTGTTGGATATGTTCACCAATATTCATTCCAATTTCAGAACAAAGTTGTTGAAAAGTACTTCTCAGGGCCTGCTATCACTCTTGAAAACACTCGAGTTGTTAGCCAGTCCTTGCAGCATTACCTGGAACTAGCAAGGGTAAGTGTCCTTGTATTTAAGCAACCACAGAAATATTGTGGTGTTTTTTTTTTCTTTTGGTCTTAACATAGATGAATAATATCATTTAAAAAAATACAATTGTTGAGTGCTGTAAGCCTTTCTCTGAGGTTGTAAGCCAGTTCAGAAAGTATGAGAATGCTTAGTCAGGGATAATAGTTCATGTTAAGGGATGAATTAAAAAAAAACAAAACAACACAAAACCTACTATTTTATCTGTGTGTTGCACTAGTCTTCCATATACGTCTTTTCTGTAACTATTGTCATAGCTGATGTATCCATATAATCTTGAGCACTAAGATCATAGCAGTAGTTGTAGAGAGTGGAATTTGTAGAACATAAGAATATGGAGAAACAGTGGGAATACAATGTTGAAAAGTATGTGTAGCCTAACAGAAATTTTACTTGAAATTGCAGCAAGAGCTGTTCAAGATCCTGCATAGTATTTTACTGAACGGTGAAACGCGAGAAGCAGCTCTCAGTTACATGGCAGCTGTTGTTAATGCCAACATAAAGAAGGCACAAATGCAGGTAAATGAAGGGAATGCTCTTCCTGTGATTTATGGATGTGGTTAATGTACAAATAACACTAGATGGTTGGTTCAGTGGTGATTCTTGAATGGTATACAAACTAATTTTGATTTTTATACTAGAGCAGGCAGGAAGTCAAGCCATCGGTCAAGCCATCTTTGGATATATTTCCCATTTCTGAAAGGATTCCATTGTACTTACTTGATCAATTTGTGTTACTGACTTCCTTAGGTCTGATGTCACATCATTAACAGGGGTTCTGCTTTATAACTTACCCTCCACTCAGAAAAGCAAACACACACACACACCAGTCAGTGGAGGTTTTCTTACAACTCTCTGTTTAAAACCTATTTTTCCCAGTTGGTAAGTTGCTAAGCTTTGCTTGTAATGTTCCTGCAAAAGGAGCAATGGAGATATGTACTGGTCTGCTTCCAGTGAAGCAACCAGGACGTTATTTTCCTATTGTTTAATTAATGCATTACACTCATTTCCTGCAATTATAATCTGTGCATGAATTCTGAGCAACTGAAGTTTGCATCATTGTTTTCTTCTAGTCCCAATTTCAAAAGCGAACATTTGGAAGCAAAGCTGTGAATATTTCTGTGAAATGCCACTGAAGAAATAATAGGAACTTTACACTTAAGATGAAAGTTAGAAATTGATGCTCAATAATTATTTGAAACGGCTGTTGCTGACTACCTGTGGCAAACCATCTTCAGAGGCCTTTTTAAACCCTTGTGATTTCTCATGTCTGCTGCTACTTTTGTTTGTTTAATGTTAGTGAGAATGATTGTTTGAACATGAACCATAGAGAAAGATAGTATCTAAGTTACTGCATGACCTTCCAGTTGTCAGGAAGGCCTCCTTACAGATCCAAATTCTTCTCACTTCTCCCTTTTCTCGAACTTCTTGTATGCTTCGTTTATGTTGAATCCTGTTAAAGCAGCAGAAAATACCCTTGTACTTCTAAGCTTTAACTATTTACTTCCTTACTCCACAGACAGATGATCGTTTGGTATCTACAGATGGTTTTATGCTCAACTTCCTTTGGGTACTGCAGCAACTGAGTACAAAGATAAAGCTGGAAACGGTTGATCCCATGTACATATTCCATCCGAGGTGTCGTATTGACCTCCCAACAGATGAGACAAGAGTCAAAGCAACAATGGAGGATGTAACAGCCTGGATTGCTGAGCTTTGTGAGTGCTCTATTGAGTATATGTTGAGCATTTTCTCTGCCTTCTGATTTTGATGTTGGAGGTACATGGAAGTACTTGTTTCTAGTCAATAGTTCCCCTATTCCTAAACGTTTTTTTCCTTGATACAGTCTGCTCATAGTTGTTTTAAATGAAGTTGAGTTCAAGGTCTTGCCCCTGCTTAAGGCAGTCCATTTGTTAATTTATTCACCTGTACTGTTTGGTTTTTTTCACTTGTTTTCTAGGCAGGGATCCGTCTCCATTTTCTGAGCCAAAATTCCCAACAGAATGTTTCTTCCTAACCCTGCATGCCCATCATCTCTCCATCCTGCCAAGCTGCCGTCGGTACATACGTAGACTGCGGGCCATCAGGGAGCTCAACAGGTTAGAAGTTGTTAATTATGAACTATGTGTGAGAGTCCACTGCCATTCCAGCCATGTCTTTTTCTTACCGTGATGGCAGGTCCTGCAAATTTAATGGAAATTAGAATGACAGTTTGAATAAAGCTGTTGCTGAGTAGAGATCTTAGCTATTTGTTAATGTGATGCTGTTGGCAGTTATGGGTTTTGCTTACATTAAGAGACCAACTTGCATCAGGAATTCAGATAATAGTGAGAGGGAGAATATTATTTACACAAGGCAGATCAAACTGGTGAGGAGACCATTCTATTTAAGAGGATTGAGTTGATCTTTAAAGCAGTTTCAAATTTATGGCATTACTTAACATTGTTTATTAATCTGAGTGGTTGATGCGTGTACATCAGCATCTTGGGCACAGCCATAGGATTGCATGTAAATTTGCATATCTGATAAATGGAAGGAGTGCATGTGGATGACCTGCAGTTCCAGAAACAATGCTTAATTAGCTGTGCTTGTGCTGTTTTTTGTGTCCCAGAAGATATATATCTTGTTCCCGTGGCTTCTGAGGTGGGATAACTAATTGTACTATCTGTTAAAAGGCTTCAGCAGTAAACTCTTAGTGTTGTTGGTGTACCTGTATCTCAGCATATGGTTTACCATTTTAAGAATTATAAACAGAAGTTACAATGTTGACATGAAGATAGTGCTCTTTTTCCATTTCTCTTGGCATAAAGCCAAATAGACTTTTATAGTTGCTAAAACCTCAAAGAATACTGTGTTAAAATTAGAACAGATTTCTGTATCATCATTATTTTCCATTGTTTATAATTGTACCCACTGCGTTTTGGTAAACGTTCCTTGGCAGTCATACCAGGAGTTCGTTACAGGATTTTTGGACTGCATTCATAGTGATTTCATTTTTCATTTTTAAAACACATGCAGGCCAAGAACTTGAGAAGCTGCAGAAAGAAGAGCAGGAAGAGTCAGTATACTTTAAAGAAAAAAATATTTTCAAATAAGCAGACTGGATTATTTGTAAATAAGCTACACATTTGGCTTGAAAAAGAAATAGCTTCTTTTCCTTATTTGGAGTTGTTGAGAATGAGTTGCCTGTACAGCAGTCTCCATGCAGTGCTGAAGAGCTCTTGGAGGCATGCATTTGGAGCCACTTTATACAGTGCATTTCAATGCACACTGTGCAGATGTAACATCTGCATTTACAAAAGCAGTTTATTTTTCTTGTGCCGAGTAATTTCTATGAAGATAATTAGCTTTTTTCTTGATTTTTCTCAGTCTTTCCTCTCTCTTTAGCAGATAAGTTGGTTAAATGCCTTGCAGATGGCAATAAATATCCTCTCTGTCATGATAACCAAATATTGCATGTGGTTTTCAGGACTGTTGAAGATCTGAAAAACAATGAAAGTCAATGGAAGGATTCTCCTCTGGCTACTAGGCACCGAGAAATGCTAAAACGTTGCAAGACACAGCTTAAGGTTTGTAAGTGGTTTGGATCACAAGGAAATACCTTTGTCAAGCTGTCTGTATGTTTATTTTTAGTAATATTTAAGTGCAGCTTCCAACTGATATTTTTGAGAGTGGTACTTCAGAATCTATGAAGCACATGAGCTTGTTGAAGTTTATTTTGACTGCACTATGTGGTGCGTGATATGATGTAACATTAATTGTGACTTTACAATTCAAAATAATGCCAGGATTAATGCCAAGTATTCCTGAGAAAGAAGAAAATAGTGTTTTTATTGGAGAGAGAACAGCAGAAGGATTGTGATTTGATCAGGGGTAGTTGTACGCACGGTCCATGCAAAAGCTGGCGATAGAACTCCCAAGGCCCTAATCTCATGTAGAGTTCTTGTAAAAGTGATCCTCTCTTTTGATGGTCATCCTTAGTTCCTCCTTAGGTCTTATATTATAAATTGATAAAAATTTCCTGAGCTGTATCATCAATACGACTTCAATTACATATTTTCCCACCTTAACACCTCCGTTATTTCTTTCACTGCTCCCCTAGAGTTAGTAAAAGGCTCCATCTCTGCAACTCTCTGCATTATATATTTTTATTATGTTCAAGTGTCCTGTTTTAAGTGCAAGTTTTGAGAGGAAGCCTTTGTACAGTTGTCATAATCCAGAAAGAATTTGGTTAGCTAGGATAGGTTTGACCTTCCTATTATGTTGTCTTGCCCTGGATTAGTTCTTATTTACGTCTTCTGCAGAAACTGGTGAGGTGCAAGGCTTGTGCAGATGCTGGTTTGCTGGATGAGAGCTTTCTCAGAAGATGTCTGAATTTCTATGGCATGGTGATTCAACTGATGCTTCGCATTCTTGACCCTGCCTATCCCAAGTGAGTGTCAGGATTATTGGTGTAATCGTATCAAAGATACTTCAGGATGTGATAGATTGGTTACTGAATTTAGCTACTCAGTTCAGCTCTTCTGTAATTTTTATTTATTTTAGTGTCTACATTCTTATGTACATGTTACTTTAATTATTTTTGCAAGTGACATGCACTCTTGCATAGAACATATGTTTTATTCATCATTTAAGTTTTAACTAGGGGGTATGGGTTGGGGGAAAACAACCCCTCAGGTATGGTTAGTAGATCAGAAGCACTGGCATAGATTTTTAAAAAGCCATTGTCACCTATGGAAACACTTTATAAAAGATGTGAGTTCCCTAAGAAAGCTTGTGATGCTTTCTGCTTAGCCCTGATCTTTCACTGTCCTCTTTGTTGTGTCTTTTATTCTACAGCATAAAACTGCCTTTAACTCCTGAAGTTCCGAAGGTATTTGCAGCATTGCCAGAGTTTTACGTGGAAGATGTTGCTGAATTTTTATTTTTTATTGTACAGTGAGTAGAAGTTATTTCTAAGGGAAATTTGTACTACCCTTTACCTGTGGCAGGGAGTGTCCACAAATAAATTTAGGATGTGAAAGAAATTTGCTAGCTATTTTGTAGTTGTAGTGATTTTTAATAACTGCTGTAGGATTATGGTGTGAGCACAGGAGTTGTTGTAGCTATAATGCCCAGGTGACCTCCTTTTAACCTAAATTATTCCATGGTATTAATCTGCTTCCTTTCCTAGGAAGCAAGTCGGAGGCACTGTTTGCTTTCGTTTTCCTCTGAAGAATTTACTAGATGATTTGAAGCTTGAGACCTTTTAATTTCATGATAGTGTTAATCATCAGTAGAATATTTAAAAAAAAAAAAAAAAGAGGCAAGCCATGGCTTGAGAAGTACAAAATTTCCTCTATTACAGATTTGCTGGGATTAAATGCATTTGTATAATTTTAGCTGTTTAGATAGGTGTGGGTACTCTTCAGACGTAATCCTGGAGTTCTCAAGTTGATGACTTTCTGAAAAATGTGCCTTAAAATTCAGACTTGGTTTTGCTTTCCTGAGATGCCGTTATGGTGGTACTATATTGCTAATTTGCTATTATGTGCAGCAAAGGATTTGACGATCTTTCAAAGGAGCATATTTGGAACCAGAGCCAAAATCCAGCTGCTAGTGGACAGTTGGCAAGACTTCTTGTAAGAATAATACTGTAGCTTCTGTAGAGAAAGGCAGGAAATTGTGATAAAATGACTTAAGCTTTTCCTGTTGTTAGTGAGAACTGAGCTTACTTGATGTGTACGATAAATATTCTCTTTGTAATACAGGGTTGGGTTTTTCTATTTTACTTTCCTCATCTCCATCCTTTCAGGTATGCTCCTCAGGTGCTTTATGAGCCCTGTACTCAGGACATAGTGATGTTCCTCGTTGTGATGCTGTGCAACCAGAACTACATCCGAAATCCTTATTTAGTGGCCAAGCTGGTGGAGGTGATGTTCATGACCAACCCAGCTGTTCAGCCCCGGACCCAAAAGTTCTTTGAAATGATTGAGAATCACCCTCTCTCCACTAAATTGTTAGTCCCTTCCCTGATGAAGTTTTACACAGGTAAGCACTTCATCTATGTGAGTGTACAGTAAGCAATGAGTATTACAAGGCAGAAGGCTGTGTTTGTTGTGACCTTTTAAACAAAAAAACAATCAAACTCAAGGTAGATCTTGGATCTTGGAAAAATAAGGCTTTGTTGCTCAGGATTCAGGAGAAAATGGCATTAGAGAATCTTGAGAATTCTAGTCCTGCCACGGGCTGCTGTGTGTTGACAACTCTAGCACTGTGTCTTGATGTGATTATTGTTTGTTTGATGCTCGGATTCCACACAGGAAAGCTCCTTTGTTTTGTAAGGGAATATTGGGATTTAAAACTTCCCAACTGATTTTGCAAGTCCTATAGATTTGTATGCTTCTAAATGGCTTTGCACTCCTAGAAAGAGCTATTTTTTGCTGCAACCTTTCCAGGGTTTCATTATTGTTGAAATTTTGGAGCATGGAACGTAGAGCAGAATGGAGTTGAATACAGCAGAAAGTGTGTTTCCTGAGGCTTTCTTTAGGAATAAGGTTGGTTCTGGATTAGAAAGTGGACAGTGCTCCTTTAAGTAGATGTTAAGGAAACTTCTGAACAGAAATTAAATTTTCTCTCTTAAAGCTTGATGTTTGGAGCTCGTCACATTGGAGACAGTAGAAGTGAGGTATTGTGTGTTGCAGGAGAATCCTTGTGGGAAGAGGTTTTGATTCCAGTTCTGGCATCTGTTTTCTTTTTCAGATGTTGAACATACTGGAGCAACTAGTGAGTTCTATGATAAGTTTACGATCCGCTACCACATCAGCACCATTTTCAAAAGTCTCTGGCAGAATATAGCTCACCATGGTACATTTATGGAAGAGTTCAAGTGAGTAAGAAATTGTGTATGATGCTGCTTGCTGTCATGCAAACTGCTGAGGTTGTTACCGTTGGGAATGGGTGATGCTGCTTTCCATTGTGTTTTAAATGACGGCCCCTTCCAGTAGAACTGGAGTGTTTCTAAACGCTGAGCTCTGGACACCACAATCAACTTGGCTTGGGGAATGGGGTCAGTGTTCAGAGTAAGCAGTGCAGCAGGTGTGTTGCTGGGGTTGCAGTCTGCTCTGCACACCCATCTACTCTGCAGTGATAACTGTGTTTCAATGTTTTCAGCTCTGGGAAGCAGTTTGTTCGCTACATCAACATGCTGATAAATGACACAACTTTCTTGCTGGATGAGAGTCTGGAATCCCTAAAACGTATCCATGAAGTGCAAGAGGAGATGAAGAATAAAGAACAATGGGACCTGCTGCCCAGGGTGAACAGAGCTGTTTTTCAAAGTGCCCTTTACTTATTTTTAATTTTTTAATGCAAGACCATTTTTATCTTTTTTTTTTTTTTTTAATAAGCGGCAGCAGCAAAGAGCTGCTCGTGAGAAGCAGTTCTCAATGTTTTTTCTTGCTGCCACTGTGGCCGTGGTCACTCTGGATGACATTCTGGAAAAAAACCATCCTTCTGCATAGTTATATTGTGGCTAGCAAACGGTGCTATGTGAAGTGGGAATAGTATAAAGTTTTAAATGGCTGTGCACTTAAAATCCTAAATGGAGAAATTAAGACTTTAACCTTTTTGAAGGAGGTTTTGGAAGATGCTTGCAAGTTGAATTGACTTCAAGGAAATGATGCTTTTATTTTGTTAATGCATTCATCCTGCGTAGATTTGGTGCAGACTATTAGAGTACTGCACCTCAGACCTTAGTCTGATTAAACAGTAATTGTGTGTGTTGACCCACCAGTGTAGGTATTTCTATTTCTATTTTAAGGTTATTGATTTAAAAAAAAAAAAAAAAAAAAAGTGAAAAGAAAATATTATAAAGATCTCATTTATTAAATTTATTCTGGTTTGTTCTTCTGAAGCCTTTGTTCTTGGTGATGCCTGCTAGTGAGGTAAAGCCATTGCTGTAGTGACAAAATGAGCTGGTCCATAATCTACAGATTGTTCCAGTGTGATGTGTTTACTTATGGTGGTACAGAAACTAGGAAGAGCCTCACTTGACTCAGATTCCAAGCTGCTTTTGATACATCAGCATTTGAATGGAAAAGAAACATAACCTGGTTTTGTAGTGGTGAGGAGCAGTCCCAGGATGTAAGCAGACTTGCAAAACTTGGATTTTTGTGATGCCATTTGTATTCATTTTTAGCGTTGCAGAATTCCGGAAAATTAGTGCAGCCTTTTCTTTAGTAATAGGTAATACAAGTGAGCTGTGTCCTAAGTTAGAAATCTATCACGTGTGGATTTGAATTGCAGTGTCTTCTTTTGCTTGCCTAGATCATGTTAGCAGTGTGGCCATTAAGGTTTGAATTTTTGATTGGTGATGAGGAAGGGAATTCTGTAGACTTAACCCTGTAACCACTAAATATTTATTTTTGTAGGACCAGCAGCAGGCTCGGCAGTCGCAGCTGGCTCAGGATGAGCGTGTCTCTCGTTCATATCTTGCCCTGGCAACAGAAACCGTCGATATGTTCCATATCCTTACCAAGCAGGTTCAGAAGCCTTTTCTCAGACCTGTAAGTCCTGGTCAGATTTACCTTAGTTTCTAGCTTCTCTAACAGCTCTGCTGTTGGATAATGTTTTGGAAATGTTTGGTGGCCCTTTGTCTCCCTTCTCCTCCCCTTTCTCAAACTCCAGTTGTGTTGAAATCCAATTGGTCTTGAAGTTATTTGATGTTAAGAGCGTTACTTGAGTCACTGAGATGGTGTGATACTTCTGGACAGGAGCTGTTTGCATTGCTTTATTTTTTTTTATGGTAAGCATGCATTGAGAAAAGACATGTCCTGCAAGCCTACAATATAATAATTGTATTGGTTAATAATTCCTGATCTTGCTGTATGCAAATCTGGTGATAATCTCCTTTATTACTGCCTTTGTGCTATGGTCTGTGTTTTCCTTTGGTCTTGCAGGAACTTGGACCACGACTGGCTGCTATGTTGAACTTCAACTTGCAGCAGCTGTGTGGCCCGAAGTGCCGTGACCTAAAAGTTGAAAACCCTGAGAAATATGGGTTTGAACCAAAGAAGCTGTTGGACCAACTGACTGATATTTATCTACAGCTAGACTGTGCTCGTTTTGCTAAAGCAATTGCTGACGATCAGGTGAGCCCCAAAAAGATAAGTGGGGATGGGTGACAGCATTGTGGACAAACAGGGCTTTGCTTTTGTGCTAGATGGATTGTTATGTACATTACGACTTCTCTGTCTGATGTAACGTTGAGGTTTCATTGATCCCTTCTTCAGAAGTTTTAAAAAAGCATTAAAAGGTCTGTAGAATTTTTGTGGCACATTAGGATACTACAGCTCAGCCAAGTTTTATGCTTTGCTTGTAGAGGTCCTACAGCAAAGAGCTCTTTGAGGAGGTCATATCGAAGATGAGGAAGGCTGGAATCAAGTCAACCATAGCAATAGAAAAATTCAAACTGCTGGCAGAGAAAGTAGAAGAGATTGTTGCTAAGAATGCCCGTGCAGAAATTGATTACAGCGATGCTCCGGATGAATTCAGAGGCAAGTTGATTTTTCTAAGTACTGAATTCCTAGGCCAAGAGGGATTTGTTTTGTTATTTTGCTTCTAGATATGAATATATATTAGTAGAGACTGTTTATGGAGTCTTACATCCTTCTCCATTTCAATTAAGTAAGGAAATGAAGAAAGACAAAAGGTAATTTTTGTTTTTCTCCCTGGGATTGCACCGTCCAGTCTGAGCCTTGTCTTTGTTGCATGTACTTCAAAATGGTAAGGGAAAAAATCTGAAATATGATGAAAATGACTAATGCTTAGCCTTTATACTGTTTTTTCCTTGGGCGAAATTCACTGCACATTTCAGCTATTCTAACTTGCTGCTGCTTTTACCTGTTCTCTGTAACTTCAGCAGTATTCCTGACTAGGGACTCGGAATAGCAGTTCTGTGCTGTAGTTCTGTGTGCAGGTCAGGGTTTTATCTATTGTTTTCAGTTTGATGATTGACTCATTTGTGTCCTCAGATCCACTCATGGACACTCTGATGACTGATCCTGTGAGGTTGCCATCTGGAACTATTATGGACAGGTCCATCATCCTGAGGCATCTGCTGAACTCTTCCACTGATCCGTTCAATCGTCAGACACTGACAGAAAATATGCTGGAACCAGGTATCCTTGCTTTTAAGTTAGTGAGGGAACTGTTGACCTGGGGGAAGCAATTTGTCTGCAGTTTCTGTTCCATGTACTTTCAGAAGATGGTGTTGAGGCTTCAGTAGAATTAACTTCTTTAATCTCAGTTTGTGTAGAATACTTCATTCCTTGTTTCCCCTTTATCTGAAAATAAACAAAACCAAACCATCCTTGACTTCCTAACTGCCGGGCTAATGGATAATTGTTATAATAGGTAAATGAGTAATAAATTTTCTCGAAGCTGTGCTGAAAATGCATTGACAGAAGAAAATAGAAGTAGATATTCCTGATCAGATTTCTAAAGAAAAGAGTTGCTTTTTTATAGTAGTATTACTGAATAGTTTAACTGCAAAGTTAATTTTTTTTTCTCTTCCTCTACATTATTAGTGCCAGAACTCAAAGAGCAAATCCAAGCCTGGATGAGAGACAAGCAGAATGCTGACCATTAGGAGTTCCCTTGCAGTGCACGCCAATACCAATGGGAAGAACAGGGCGTGGGCTGTTCGCTAACAGTGGGGCAGATTCACTTGGCAAGCTGTGATGGGATTAGCACGCCCACTGGCACTAACCTGCAGTAGTGACCAGAAGCATGTGGACAAGAAGAAAAGCAGCTTAAATCTTGTACATATATTTAAGTGATAATGATGGTCAATAACATGGAGGACAAATTAGGAAGTTGCTTATGTTACAAAACTGTCCTTCAGTATGTCACGTTTTGGAGTTTTTACAGCTGAATTATTTTAGCAAAGATGAATGATCAGGGCAGCATCCCTTCAACCTTCTTTTTTACAGCCGGATATCCGTTAATCTGATTGTGGTTAGAACCTTGGACATTTTGCTGCTAAAGTAACTTTTTCCCCTTTCCCTCCCTTCTTCCTCTTCCACCCATCAAACCTGCACTGCTGTCTTTTTTTTTTGTAATGCAAAAAACCATCCCTGTGAAGAAATAAAATCGTTCCCCTGCCCTCAAAAGAACATATTCTGTGCGATAACTGTGCCTGCAACAAAGTGTTAATCTTGGGATCGTATTTTTATATTATACGTATTCGCATATTTGTTTTTTTAATTGGTGTTAGACATGAGGATAACTTCAAAAAGGCAAAGATCTGACTCATGAATTTTAAGTTGTGTGATCCGAGATGTCCCTCTGTGCTGATGTAGATGCTCTGGTATTCTTGAAAAGCCTTCATGTAGAGATATGCTACAACAGCTGCCAAGAATTAGATGCTTGGGAATACCAGGATTTCGGTGACTTTTTAAAAAATAAAATCCATTGTTTTAACGCTGCAGATACAATACATGCTAAATGACAGCTGTGAGCCGTTAGAGCTTGTCTGCAGAGAGCAGATCCTTTTATTCTGAGGCTGCAGTTTGGGGGCAGGGGTCTTTTTTTTTTATGTTGCTTACCAATTTGTATCCATGGCTTGGCCTTACCAAAGCAAAAAGGGTGCAGGAAATGTNTTTTTTTTTTAAGAAAAAAAAATGAAAAAAATTCACAAACATTTTTGTATTACTGCCCCCTGCTTATGATACTTGAATTTCCTTTTTAAAAAGGATTTGAAACCACAGTGTTTTAAAATTAAGTCTGTAAAAAAAAGGTTGTTTTTCTTTTATTTGTTTTCGCTGTGTCCTCTGTTCAGTTCCTGACTCTTGAACTACAATAAATGATGATACACACTCACAGAAAGTGTTTCCTTCGTCCATCATTCCTGTGTCAGTGGAAGCAGAAAAATTCCAAATGATTGGGTGCCTTTTTTCTTGTTGACTGATTGTGATTTAGGACCTGGGGATAAAACAGTTTGATGTGAAAAGCTTTTAGGAACACGGATATTAGTATTACTGCAAACTAATCAATTTTCCCAATTCACAGCTATGAATTTAAATATCATACAAAAATATCAGTGTGGAAATAGCTCTTAACACAAGTGTAAAATCAGGTTTTTTAGTATGCTAAAGTAAGGTGTATTAAATGTTCCATTATCAGCTGGAAGGCTCGTTTGAACCAGTTCAGGACCTTTCTCTTAACCTTGTCTACTAGGAAGAAATAAAAATATTTACATATGCCATAAGATTTATTACTCAAGACAATGTCCTTCAGAATCAGAATTTATAGCTAGTCTGCTATCATAACCAGATTTTGACCTGAGTGTAAATAGCAAAGTACCATATTCAGCTGTTTTCCAGTTTGTAACTATGGGATGCATGTATCCCATTTGTATCACTGATACAAAGTGTATCAGTGCAGATACTGCAGAAGAGATTAAGTTGCTTAAAACAGTTTTATTTTGAGACCTCCTATACAGTATTTAAAAGGTGTGCATTTAGGCAAACACTCTTCCAAACTGAGCATTCATGGGAAGAATGATGAAATGTATTTTAATAAGAGCAATGGAAAGTGCCACTGCGATCTTCTGAGTTCAAAAAGAAATCAGAAGCCTGGCTTTCAGTGGGTAATGCCTGAAAAGCACCTGAAAAGGAAAGCTGAAATGAGTATTGGATTAAGAATGGATCTCCCACAAAAGCTTATCAGCTGCCTGACAATTCTTAGTTTTTAATCAATAAATGTACCTTGCAGATTCTTGCATTTTTTTTCCATTGTATACTAACATGTCCTTTACCTTCTTCAATCAACCTGTAACCTTATTGCAATAAGGTAAGGAGACTCAATATGGAGAATATTGAACACGTCCAAGATCATTTGATTGATGTTTACATGTATTTGCAGAATGTGAGTAACTGAGCTGTGAATTGCTCATCACAATAAGACCTATCTTACATAAACCTTGCAAAATGTGTTTTTCTTGGAGAATATAAAGTTATATAATTGCACCTTTTGTCTTTACTTGCCCTCTTACGTGATTAGAGAAATTACTGGGACAAGCTGTGATGCTGATAGCAACACAATTCAGTACAATTGATTCCATTATATCACAATTTACGCTTATGTAATGGCAGAATTCACATCTGAGTCAACTGTTTGCTGCTGGCAGCAAGGACAGACTGATGCTCTTGGCAGCAGGATCCCAGTGCTGCTGGAGGCAGCAGCAGGTTGACCTGCCAGCCCCCGGAGCACCGCACTACGAGGCCATGGCCTTCCTCTTCCTCACTGCTTTTGTGTTTAAATGGGCTGCCCAGTTGTAGGTATCGTATCTCGCTGATGGGAGTACTGATAAATGCAAAGAAATGAAAGCTGCTTTCTTTCATTTTTCAGTGTAACTGTGTAGCACAAGCACGTAGATGAGGAGTGCCTTCATATTTCACCTTTCAGCTAAATACCGTGGTATTTAAAGAGCAGTTTTCCCCTTCTACCTCCCTGATCCTGTACAGTCTGTGCCATCCAGCCGTTACAGTTCTCTTTCTCGACACATAACTGGCTTTTCTCCAAGCAGATTTTTCAAGACACTGTAAGCCATCAGCCTAAGCCCTAACGCACCGGGATTGCTCTGTGCAACTACTTCCCAAACTTAGATACAAGAAAGTGATGCAGGAACGCCTGTTCCTAAGAGACAGGACACAAACTTTGCTGACGTAGAATTAATCACCTTGCCTATTACCATGGCGCATTACTGGCTATTTTGACAGCGTGTAGAGGCTTTTAACTGTCTCTTTTTCCTAATTTTCAGGTAAATAACTGGCTTTACTCAGCACAGCCCCAGGCAGGAGTTAGTACAGCTGCACTGTGCTAATGGCAGCCATCGATCAGGCGTTTCATGGGAAGGAAATGTGCTGGATCGTAGCATGGTGGGGTTGGGAGGGATCTGGGTGGGTTTTTATACATGGAACGTGTATGGGAAATAAGCAACTCGGGTATTTCATGGAAAATTTTTCAGAAAATAACTAAACATAAGGCTGCTTCTATAGAAAGGATCAAGCTGTGAGTGGGAAGGAGGTGCAGCTGAAGGTACTGCCACAGAAATACATTTTTTCTGTGAGAATATGCCTGGAATTATTTTAAGTGTGTGAGCTCATCCACCACCGTTTACTTAAACAATTTAACCACTTACATAAAAAATGATGTGATCTAGAAAAAACACCTCAGGCTGCTCAGAAAACGTTATAACGGCGCCGGCGGGGTCCCCTCAGGCACCGCCCTGCAGGCGGCCGCCCCCCACTGCCCCTCACACGGCGCCGCGCGCGCGCTTCGGCTCCTCGCTCTGAGGCCGCCTCAGCCGCGGGGCGCGCACGCACACGGCGCAGCGGGGGGGTAACGCGACCCCGTGTCCTCGCGCCGCTCGCTATAGATTTGGGGGGGGGGGGCGCGGGTTCCGCCCCGAGCGCTGATTGGTTGGCGCGGCGGAGAAACTGATTCCCTCAATCCCCAAGGCTCGGCGGACGGATTGACTCAGAGAGAAGGGCGGGGCCTTCCATTGAGGACAGGCATTCCTGACCTGCGATTGGCTCGTAGCTGCGTCAGGGTTGTGATTGTCACTAGTGGAGGCGGGCACAGGCCGATTCCGTGCGTGGCGATTGGTGAACGAGAGGGAAACGGTGTCACCGGTGAGCGGCTATTGGCTGGGAGGACGTTCCACCCTCCCCCTCGGAGGCGGGACTGTTCGCAGAGCGCCGCGATCCTGTCAGTGTGGGAGCGGCGCCGTAGCGAGGGAGTNAGTGCGTCGCTGCGCTGCTTCTCTCCGCTGTGGCCTTTCTCTCTCCTCCCTCCCCTCTGTTCCCTCTCTCTGCTTCCCCCCTCGCCTTTCCGCTGTCTTNCGGCCCCGAGGACGCGTCCATCCCCGCTGCCCCGGCGGTGTGGCCCCATCCCGGCCCTTCCCACGCCCCGGGATCGCCGCGGTTCCCCATTTCCCCCTCTCCCGGCGGCGGTAATCGCTGCCGCGTTGGGAGGCGGCGGCCGCGGGGTGCGCGGAACCGTGGGGACGGCGCTGCCGGGCGCCCGGT
>WBMW01003510.1:94087-189175 GCA_013396635.1 Penelope pileata | reverse complement strand
GGGCGGGCGGGGGGCTGCGGGGTCCCGGGCACAGGCTGGGCCCTGAGCGGGCCTCGGAGGGCGAGAATTCACCCGCTGCTGGTGGGCAGCTTGTGCCTGTTCTGAATCGCAGAATCAAGCGCTGAAGTACGTTCATGCTATTATTATTTTTTTAGATTCTCTACGTTTCCAGTTCCTTCTTAACCCCATTCTTTTTGTTATTGCACAGCCCGGTGCTGTGTTGGGCAGTAGCCAGGTGTTTATACCATCTGATTTTCAGTACACAGCCCAGTTCTGCACCATGTTCTGTCTGGCATCAGCATCGCTTTATGCCAAAGTCCCAGGACAGCAATTTGTGGCTCATGTGTTCAGCTGACATGTCAGGCTGTACCTGATCCTCGATGGGGACCTAAATTTGGATTCCCTGCTGTCCCCTTGTTCATAACCTCCTGCTGCTCTGAACAGCTGTTTTGCCAACTTTCCATGCGCTAATCTCTAGGCCTGTTCCTTTCCTTCCTTTAGAGCTGCTGTGTGATTCATTTACAAGCATAGGAAGCATTTTTTTTTTGGTTCAAAAGATAGCACGCTCGCTGGTAGGCATCGCATTGTTTGGTTCCTGTACCAGTGTGACACAATGGCTGACTGTGTGAATAAGAGTGATGCTGCTTCATCTGCAATGCTTTTTTTTTTTATTATTTTTTTTAAATTTGAATGTACGGATCTAGATTCTGAACATTGTTTTTGTAACCACTTTGGGCTGGTTGCAAGCAGACCTGAAGATAAAAATAATAATAATAAATGGATCCTTTGAATCCTTATTTTGCTTGTAACTATGTAAAAAATAGGACAATATGTTCTGTATTTTGCCATTACATATAAATTGGTTTGTCAGAACTCATCCAAGGACCCAGGTGTCAGTGGACAACATGTTTATTTGTGTGTTTGTGTGGAAACCCAAATCCAGCACCAAGTGCTTTGAGGCCACGAGTGGTGATCGACCAACATCGCTGTGCCTGGCAGCGTGACCAGCAGCAAGCCAACAAGGAATTCAGATGATCTGTGTAATGATACACTTTAATAATAAACCCTCAGTGTGTGACTTACAGGATGGATGGTGGATATCTTTTAGTAATAGTTTAAGTGTAAAATCAATCTGTAGGCTTTGCTTTTGTGCTGGAAGAGTTCCCCAAATGCTCAGCTCCTGCCAGTGCTATATTGTGTCAAGGACTCAGCTACACAGTTCCATTCTCTCCTTGATCCTCAGTTGGATTCATACAGAGCAAACATTCAAAGCTACACAGCTGGGAGATCCTTTTCAAGACCTTAGGAGAGGAGAATGAGTCATTCTTGCATGAACACCTCTGAGCCTATAAGGAACGCATAAAAGACAGCTTCGTTTCCTGGTGCTTGCTCTCCTGACTGTACCGCAGGCTGTGCTGTGCATCTGCCCTTACTCTGCTGGGAGTTACTGCTCTTAGACACTGCTCTGTACCGCCAAGTGATGCTTTGGGAAATGTGAACCTTGAAAAACCAGCTGCAATCTATGTCTAACTTCAGGGCTGCTGCACAACTTGGTCTTGTTTTGTCTTATTGTATAAATCTGTAGGATGAGGGCCTTTAGGAAATAGCATGACCAGTTATTAAACTTTAAAAGAAAAAAAGATGTTTGGGAAGCCTGGACCAATACATGGTTTGGGGCTAGCTTTCTTATTAATTGAAACTAAATCTTGCCTAGTGAGGTGGTGTTCTGAGCATCAGAAGTCCATGGGCATCTGCATGCGGGCATTTTGCTTTACTTCAGCTGTGAAAAGCAGCCGAACTGAGAATGACAAAATGAAATGTGGCCTCATTTTAGAGGAGCATGAAAGATGGGATTGGTAACTTCAAAAGTCTGTCAATGGTTTCTGTTACTTTTGCTAGCGTAGTTGGTTTTGTGACCTGTTCTGTGAGTATTTCTTCACAGCTGTTTGGAACTAGGCTGTCATTCAGTTCATGCACGGGGAGCTGTGCTTTCCCTGCCTCCTGGCTGTGGGGGCAGTGAGCTGCCCATCGTTCGTGTGCGGTTTGTTGGAGTGCAGCGATTTCTGTGGATTGAAGTGACCGCGCGGTCAGGTTGCTCGGGGCACTTTGAGAGGACATTTCATTTGCACAATCACAGCGTTGTTCTCCTGTTGCTGTTTGAGAAGAGTGGGAATAGCACTTTGATTTTGAGGGTTTCCCTTGTCGGTGACTGTAAGGTGGTTTGGCTGCCTCTAGGCGCGAGGTCCCGACTCCTGGTTTGGTGTCAGTCCCAGCTGTGCTGTTACTGCTTTTGGTACTCTGAAGGATTAAAGAAAAAAAAAGAGTAGAAGTGAGGAGCTCTTGATTCAATACTGTACAGATCACTAGACTTAATATATATATATTTAAGCTCCTTTTCTCTGTTGTTTGTTCAATATTTCTGAATACATGGTAGGAGAGGAGAGGTCCAAGATCAATACCATGGCAGACAAAGGATTTGAGCAGAAAAGCTCAGAATAATCCAGCTGTTCACCGTGCAGTGGGACACGTGTTCAGAACTGAGCTGCTGGGATGCTTTTGGGAGCAGTGCTGGCAGTTTGATGCTGTTCCAGGTAACTAGCAGTGTATGGCACGGGATTACTGGTAGCTTTGTTTTCCATAATTTCGTGTCCTGCTGTGTATATAGTGTCCATCTGCACCTTTTAATTTTGTTTATGTGGACAGTAGATGATAGATTGTTTCACTTCTCCCTTCATTGCCATTTAAAAATCTGCATTTGTCTTAACTGAGGATTCTGCTTGCTCCTTGTTGCCTCTCAGGGCACCTCCTGGTAGTGTGACCCCAGTGTCCAGCTGCTGAGAAGGGAATGGAGCCTGCAGGACTGCACTCTGCAATACAGGCTATAAAGTAGCATTTAAGTAGAAGATAACAAATATATTAGTGGGAGGCATAACTTTATATGCTATCTTATTTACAGACTTAGGGTTTTTTTTTTAATTATCTTTTCTGGGCACTTAAATTGATGAGAATGTCCCAAAGGAATCAGACTTCTCCAAGGACACAGCTCCTCTAAATGCCCAGCTGTCTCAGTCAGGTGTATGGCATTTATCAGGAACACTTTCTGTTGCACGTAGTTGTAAACATTTTCTGTTTAAGAAGCAGCTGCCTGCAGCACTTGGTTTGGCATCTCTGGGAGCAGGCTGCACCAGGACTTGGTTCAGAGGTACTCAAAACTTGTTAACAAGTCAATGATTCTTCCACTCTGTCATGTTTCCCAGCTTCCTATATATGCTGGCTATCTGCAGAAATTCAAGTAGCACTCTCAGAGGTATTTCTGTGAAAACATAGAAAAGCTTTGTATGCGGGACTGTTCGATATGAAGGGAAAATAAACCCCTTAAGTTTCAAAAATAGTATTTGTTTGTATTGGTTTTGCATCTCTTAATTAATGCCCTTACTTTTTCATTTATTAGGCCTTGTAGCAAGTTGACAAAACGATGGTTTTCATGTTAATATTGGTGGATGGGGAAAAGAAAGATGAGAACCACGAAGCCCATGTCAGATGGGGTTTCCATCATCTGCCCACTGAGAAATCTGTGCCATCAGCTGCCTGCCCTGCTGTCCTGTGATGTACCACAGCCTATGAGAGCTCTGCAAGCTCATTTTTTCTGCAGTCTGGCAAAAGAAACACGTGAACTTGAACCTGATCAAAGCCCTGTGAACCTGATAATAGCAGAGATTTTGCATTTGGTAGAATTCTTAAACTGTATTATAGAACCATAACGTGGAGCTGGCTGTGGACAGCACCGTTCCTGTTCCCTAGCAGGGATTTCCAGGATCAGTGGAGTAATGCTGTGGGGATGTAGCCAGCTTAGTCTGTCACCCAGCTTTCTGTGAGGGCACAGGTGCTTATGCAGGGGTCATACCAGGGAGGGAGAGCGTTTCCACTTGGTAGATACTCAGGAGAAGGCTATAACGAAGGTGCACATTTGATACATTTTGTTATACAAAACCTCTGTAAAACAACCACAGAATCTCCTTTAAACTTTGTAAGTCATACAAATTCGTTCCCATTCCCTCTTTGCTGTAGTCTGTGTTTAAGTTCTTAGTGCTTGTTCTTCACCTCTTGCTAGTACAGAATTTTAATAGCTGAAGTTGTCTGCGTGGCTGTCTCGTGGCTACTTATTCTACCAGGCTGCTGCACCACTGGCATTGAAATTCAGCTGGTTTGTTCCTCCGGCCCTTCCTCATTTTGTGGTCTGACTGCGGGTACCTGCCGAAGGAAGCCATGTTTTATATTGTTCCTTGTGCTCCATGGAGTGATTTAATTTGTGTCTTCACCATGTGGTAGCATGGATGGAGCAGTGCAGTTTTATTACAATCTTATCCTGTGTGAAGATGTCATAGCTTTAATTAAGCATGTATGAGTATTTTTACTAGCTGGAGAATTTCAGAGCTGAAATGCTTCTGCTTTTGATCTGCTAGAACATTTCATAATCTTGTAGCATTGTGATTACAGCCCTGAAATGAGTGTTCCTTTGGATGTGTGAGTACAGCTAACCCTAGAGGAAGCTTTCAAGGCCACGCATGCTGACTTTTGCAGAGTAGGGTTCTGTCCACGTTAACTCAGGTTCAAGTCAGAGATGGCTCTGTTGAGTAAATCCAAGGATTCACCTGGTCCCTGAATGCTTTCTTCAGCAGTGGCCATGGCAGCCTTTAGAGCGTGAGGGTAAGCTGACCACGTCATCGTGTCTGCTCAACGTATCCTTCCGTGTTCCCATCTAGGGCATGCAAATGTTCCTAGCCATGATGGTGCTTTGTTTTTCACTAGACCTTGGTGGCTTCTTTTTTGAATCTATCTTACTGGTTCTTGAGCCTTAAACTTCAGTACGGACAGCATGATGTGGCAATAAGTTAGACTGCTTAACTGTAGGCCAAGTGGAAAGTGTTCTCCTCACGGGAAAGCTTGGCTGGGTGCAGTGCAAGTGAACCCAACGTTATTATCTCTGCATTGCAATCCTGTATCAGATGGACATGCCTTGAGGTTCTGGTTGTGGGCATGATGAATAGTTTCCTGCCTGCTGAAGTGCTCCATCATTGAGATGTGGTGGTTAGGGTTTCAGCAAGGGCTTTGATAGTGAATGAAGATGAACTTGCTGGTGAACATTTGCAGAAGACGGAGATAGCAATACTTACCCTGAAGGCAATAATTTTTGATTCCTCTTCATCCCTATGGAATAGTGTGTCCTTTAATCACTAGATATACAAGTAGTTAATGAGTTCTTTTTTTTTCTCCTTTGGGAAAAGTAGTTTCCCAGGAGCACAAAGGGTTCTTTAAGGTTGTTGGCTGTACCCTTTTGTCTGGAGTGGGGTGTATTGAGAGTCAGTGTGGGATGGCTCATCACACTTGTGTCAGCTTTACTATTATAGCTAATGGCAGCAAGGGCTGACAGCTAGAGAACGCAGACATGTAGTATATGGCAGCTAGCTCATGCTGAAATCTAAGCAGCTGTATCTTTACTGCTAAAATTATCTTTGTTAGGGTAAGCCTAACACATGCTGCAACCAGATCTTCTTTTGGTATTAGTGCCCCTTCTTTCTGGGAAGAAAACCAAGTAATGAAAACAAATCTGCTTGGATGCTTCAAAAGAACTGCCTTGGATGACAGAAACTTTTGAATAGGGAGACAGCGTACAGGTGCTGTTAAGTGTATTTCCAGCTATGGCTTTGAAGTGGCTGCTTGTTGCATGGGGAAGTTGTTTGTGGGGAGGGAGTTCAAGTTGTCAAACAATTTTGTGCAACCTATTTTCTATCAGCATAGTGAATGAAGTAGTTGTAAATAACTAAATTATTTTTTTCTCTTTAGAAAACACCAGCGAGGTCAACTTGAAGGATTCTGACTCCCTTCACTTGTAATATCTCAACTGTCCAGCAAGCAGCCAGGATGTCAGGGGCTTCTGTAAAGGTGGCTGTTCGGGTCCGGCCCTTCAACTCCCGAGAAACCAGCAAAGAATCCAAATGTATCATCCAGATGCAAGGAAATTCAACCAGTAAGTTTATTTAAATCGCTTAAAGGAGTTTCTCTCTCTCTGTTCTTCCTCCCTGCTTAATCCTCTTTTTTATCAGGCTTAACTCATTACTGTGTACTTTACCTCATCTAGATTTACTGTTTTAGAAAACTTTCTTCTCTTCTGAGGCTGTTACTACAAACTAAATTATCTTCAAATTTGACTAGCAAGTCTTAAGTCACAGGTTTGATGCAGTTGCTTGTGGTGAGTTATCACTTCTGCAGAAAGATTAGGATACCCAAGTATTTGAAAACCTCTTTGTTAACTTCAGTATGTTGAAGTATCATGTGGAATGACAAATATAGAGATGTTGTAGGCCACACTATTATAAATCTTGTGAAGTGACTCCTGCTTGGCTTTGGTGTTTTACTTCCTGGTGTGCTTATTTGGCAATCTGTGCTGTTGTTTAGGAGCATAATTTGAGTGAGAAAGCAGAGAAGAAAATGGTGTCAAGTTTTATGCTTTCCAGTCTAGATGGCAAAATAACAGACTTATTTTTGAACCAATTAGAAGTGTTAAGGTTATTAAATCATTATTGTGGTCCAGATTTGGAGAAGACTCATCTCAAGGAGACTGAACATGAGCACACCACTGACTGATTTTTGTGTGCTTCTGAAGGCCAAGGCAGCATTGACACCATCTTCTGCAGTGTCATGTAGACTAAGAGCTGTACCTAAAACCAGCTCTTCCTGCAGTAGGTTTTATTGGGTAATGAAGCAGTATCTTCTTGCCTGTATCTTAAGGAATTAGCATTCCAAGAGTACAGAGTTACTTCTCTGATTACTTGAGTATTTGCTCATGCCTTTTAATAAAATCATGGACAGTGTATATAGTGAATAAACTCTTATCTGTATGTGGACTATTGTCTGAAATATTTTTTTAGTTGGGCTTTTAAAGTTTTCATTAAAAATAAGGGGAAAAAATGTTTAGAAGTTATCTATTGTAGAAACAGATCATTATTTCCAAACATTACATGCCAGCTTTTAGACCAAAACAGTGCAGAAGGGAATAACTGTAGACTCCCTTAGATGACATTTATTATGGAAATGCCACCAAGCTCTGAACTACAGCAGCCCTGCTGGGTGCCACTGTAATAGGTTTTCCTATTGCTGTCATGACGTGACAGCAATAATTTTACAAGCTTCAGATTGTTCAGCTGCAGGAGCCCGTGGAAACTGTTTGTGGTGCAATGACAAGGGTGACCAGTGAATCTCTGTGAGTCTGTCTGTCAACTGATACAGAATTTGGTGTAGACAAAAACACCAGTTCTGCTTCTGAATGCTGGATCTGCGCTACAGAGACACTTGAATGTTCCAGAAACTTCGTCAGCTTTCAAAAGGAGAAAAATGCTTCATGATTTATCTAGTTGGAAATTTATTTACAGCTTTTGCTGTTTTGTGTTCTGGAAATATTTTATCTGTAACTGCCTTTTTGAGTCTTATGGCTGTGATACAAAACGGGTGATGTGACAGATGGTCAGGTTGAAGTCACCGGGGGCTGTTACAGGCTGTGGGAAGGAGCCATTGTTTTCAACAGTCATGCATTCTTGCAGTCTGTGGGCTATTCCTCCCTTTTTGAGGAGAAATACAGAAAACAGCTGGAGACAGAGTAATTTTCCTCTCTGAAGAGGAAAGGTTCACGTGATAAGAAAAATGCATTGTTTGATGGAAAACCTGAGAAGAAATATTTTCCTCAAAAAATCAGTTAAGAAGCTGTCTGATGCATGCAACTTCAAGCTGAAATCCTTCTGGTGTGTTTTTAGGCTAGATGTTAGTTTTAGGGACATCATATGTGGCAGAAATAGGAACAGTACTTCTTTCTGACTCTGTCATGATCCCTCAGTCCTTGCAGCCTCTCAGTAGCATCACTGAACTTATTACCAAGGCCTGAACTTGTTGGCTAAGAGCTGACTACGTAAAGTGACACGAGTGCATCTGACTTCCATATCTGATGCTGCAGTTTGAAAATAAAGGAGAATCTGTCCTGATTTTGTGACATCCTCCTGGACTAGAAAGCTTATTCTCAATTTTGTTACGTAGTTTAATTTTGTGTTGGAAGCAAAAGCATAATTTTCGTGTGGGCTTCAGGTTTTTTCCAGAATTCACTTGATATCTTATCTGGCTTTTAGGTCATTTTCTTGTATGTAATCAAGGCCTTTAATCAAGATCAATAATGGATCTCTTATTTTTATAATTTCTTCATGTTTAAAAAATGACTGTGTAGTTGGATAGTTCTCTGTATTTCTTAAAATATCAGGAGAAGTTCTTGTGAAGCAGTTTATCCTTCTATGTTAAGAACGCTGATGGTGCAGTGCAAGTAAGTCAGTTTCTGCTTCTATTTAAAGATATTCTCTACATAGGATGAACATTTTTGCACTATTTTACCCTTTTAATCCATGGAGTAACCTTTTAATTAAGTAGCTTTATGAACCTGTAGAAACATACAGAAACGTGTGGGTTGTGACTCAACACTTGAACTACTGAAATATGCAGAAGTATTTAAAGCTGAAAGTGATGAATACAGTGGTGCTCTTGCACGAATGCTCTTATTGTGAGTAATCAGAACTTCTGTTTTTCTGTCTGAAGTATGCAGGGTATGGAAAGCTTTAAATCAGTACTTGACACATTCTGTTTATTTGTTTTGTCCGGCGTTCTGAATTCTTTGTTTTCCTTTATGTTTGCAGAAGGTGGTGATCTGCGGTGTTTTGCTCTTAAAGAATGGTCAGAGTGCATCACTAAGTCTTTCTGGTTTTGAAGTATCTATTGCAGAAAAGAAATTCTGCAGTCCAGCTGAAGTCACATGTGCTGACTGCATTAAGGGGCTGGTATTTGGCAGAGAGCCTGTGCTGCTCAGATCGTGTCTGATTGCAGATGGTATCCGTTTGAATCATCCTGTCAGAAGTTCTGCAGTGGAAATGGGAGAAGTGAGGGTAGAACAGAAGACAATAGAGGAGTTCCTAAGGACAGGAGAGTTTAGAAACAGCAAAATCCTACTGCTTGACAAATGAATCAGGGAATGCAAAACTATTTCCCAAGACGAGGTAACATTACCATCAAATTGTTGGATTAAAACAAAACCAAACCACAGACAAAACATTAACCGAGTGGAACTCTTCTAAGACCATCCTTGTTTTTGTTGTTAACATCTAGGACCTTAAGAAAAAAAAAAAATAAGACTTGTTCTTAAGAGGGCTTGGTATGCAGGCAGGTTCAGGTGACCTGAATGCTGTGTTTTCATTTGGAGTTATGTTCTGAAGGGCCCATCTCTATTGTCCCTTGTGCAGAGGTTGCCAGTAGGATCAAATCCATGCCCATAAGTCTGATGCACACAGACCCACGCGGGGCTGGGCACGGTGCAGCTGTGTTGGCAGCACTGCCCCGGGTCAGTCTGCAGTGCTGGCCTTCCTGGTGAGGGATGTGTATGCCTAGAGGGAGAAGTTAATGGGCTCTGCAGACTTCTCATGTTGATAATTAACTCCCTGGGGTGATCCCCCCGCTAGCAGTCCTTACATGACGTAATATGGCGTTTGTTTCATGTGCTGCTATTGCAGAATATTTTCAAATAAAACCTGATAGCAGACTTCCAAGTTGATTTTGTGATGGTGTTTTGTTGATAAAATCTCACACAGTATTGAGATAGACTGATGCTTCCAGAGTAACCCTCATGCAGTTTCTTTTCCTCTCTGGCAATTTCTTTTCATTTGTCAGTTTTTACATTTGGGAGATTATCTGCCTTTGGATTTTCTTTCAGTTACTGGATAGATAGTTTAACATGCGTGAGGTTAACCTCACTACCAGCTTCTTGAAATAAGATGTCAGTAACAGATCTTGAGGCACTGGATGTCAGCATATCTTGTGTGGATATGTTTTATCTTTAACTTTTGCTTTTTCATTTTTTTTTGTTTGAAATGGTTTACACCAATGCATCTTAATGACAGTGTGTTCATTAGTGTCTGTCCATTCCTTAAATTACTGTTTTTGTGATGAGTGAAAGATCCTGCTGCATAGTAGATGGGGTGAGAGGTGAGCTGTAGATCTAAAGGTGTTTTGTCAGTAGTTGAATCAGTTCTCTAAATTTATCCAATATAAGCAACATTGGCAGCTGCTGCCTTAGGTTGTTGAAGTGACAAGTGAAACTGTTCTGCGTATAAAGAGCATCCTAGTGTTGTGGTGGTTTGGTGCTGGGTTTGTTTTGTTTTTGGTGGGGATGGTTTGCTAAGCCTGTTGTGCATAAATAAAAGTTTAAAATGAAGCAGAGGTTGGAGCTAGTAGCTACAAGACAGTATTTAGGTGGTCATAGCTGGTGAGGTGCAGGTGGTTTGTTCTTTTAAAAAAGCTGAATAAGTGTGTAGGAAACTGAAATCATGATGAAGGGAGGAAATAAATACTTATAATATGTCCTCAAACTGATTGTGCACTAGGTGAGATGCTAAAACCTCTTTTCATTCACGTGTTGTGGCTCGTGGGTGCCACTGAAAGCAGCATGTACGTGAATGGCACCTGCACAGCCTGGGCATTGCTATGGACACGAGTGCAGCTGCATCCTCAGGCTGGGGCTGAACATGGCCCCTTTGGATTCTTAGCTTGATAAGAGTCTCTGTAGCTCTGTGGGGTTGGAAATTTCTTCTGACTGCTTAAGGTATTGGGTGTTTAATGCAAAGAGGGACAGTGGAGCAGTCCCGTCTGTCTGTAACAATGGTCACAGCTGCTGCTGGGGACAGATGGTAACTAGGTTCTCAGGCAGGCATCCTTGGTGGCAGGAAGGCTTTGTGAGGCATTCTGAGTTTCATTTGTAGAGACTGAGGGGAAAATATCCTCAATTACTTACTTCAAATACAGTGTTAAAATTGCTGATATTTGGAAAAATAGTACTAAAGTCCAAACTATTGAAAAGGTCCTTACAGCAGGGTAATCAGCTATTCAGCCCTTACTTTACTGGTGTACATTGTCAGGGAATATTGTTACATTTGGTCTTTTTCATTATGTGGCTCTAAAAGCTATTAACCTCTTTCAAAGAAGCTTACTCCTAAAGGGAAAAAGGAGAAAGCAAAAGATCAGCAAATTCTAATCTAGCTTTTGACTCTTTTCTGAATGAGAAGGCACAATGAATGGAAAAGAAACCCTGTTGGATAACAGTAAGTTGGGTTTTCATCTGAAGCAGCATTCTATTAGCATAGCTTGGATAGTTTCACTAAGGAACTTTATCATGAAAATAACCTTTGGTCTAAATTACTGATGAGAAAAGTCCTTGATGAGAAACTGGCTGTTACTTAGGCTGGCATTGAGGATTTGTAGGTAGTAAAGCAGTGGGAATTCATGTTGTGACTGCTACAACAGGTGAGAAAGGCAAGCAAGGGAGTTCCTTGGAGTTGGCTTACCTAGGAACCTTTTTCCTCCACTATAAAACCACAAATGAGACATTGTCAATGAAAGTGCAGAGTGAGTGGGAGGATTCATTTTTATAGAGTTCAGTTTTGACTCGGTCTATTTTTCTTAAAGTGAATGATTTCAGGCATCACCAAGAATAAGCCCATTTCTGGTGTGACTTGTGCCTGCTTCTTGAAGGGCACAAGTTCTTAAAGCTTATCTTATTCAGTTTGTTTTCTACATACAGCTTGTTTTCCTTCTTTAAGTGTTTCTGTTTTTTTATGTTTGCCTCTAAGGTTGTGTTGGGAAGATGAGCTGATGTGAAAGAAAGGCACTTACAGACCCAGATCTCCTGGTCTGTAAATGTGGTTACAGTGATTTGTTCATGAATGAGTGTTTGTCCAGTGTGTGAATTTTACCTTGCATCACGGTGGCTGTTACCAAAACAGGCTGCTTTATGGGAAGATGCGTTGTGTGTCTTGTGGAAGATGCTTTGCAGTGGAGGTGCTACACGATGTACATGATTTTAATGCAGTGCTGGCAATGTGTCTGAAGGTCAGAATGGCCCTTGTAGGAGGCCAGTGGCTTCTGGAGCTGTAGCAAGTGAATGCAGAGAGCAGAGGACGATGAGATTGTATTATTTTGAAGCAAAAAACACCGGAGAGAAGCACTGAGCAGAACTCCAAGTGCTCATACACAGCTTCTGCAGCAGGACGTTGTCAGGTTGTTGCATGACGGTGGAAGCTCTGGGGCGGGTTGGGTTCAGCTTTTGGCTAGCTGGAGCAGTGCGGTGCGGCTCCCGCTTGCTGCGCAGCCTGCTGGCACGCTGCTCCCCCAGCACGCCAGCTGTAGAGGTGGTATTTATAGCAGTTGGATCTGCAGGAGCAGCTGAGGGTGAGAGCAGCTTTCCAGCAGCTTCTGTGAGCGAGCCTGTGCCTCGCTCTGGTGCTATTGAGCACAGTGCCCTCCCCCATCCAACCTTTCTCCCAGTCCAGAGCTGAAATTCCACAGTGGGGAGAGAATCCGGTTGAATTCCAAATGAGCTGTTCTTAGCTTCTCTTTGGTTTCCTTTCCTTTTAATGATTTGAAAAATGCAAACAATGCTTTGAAAAGCAGGCTCTGTTTTACAAGCTGGAAGTGTCCATTTCCCTTCATTTATCTCTTGTAATAACAACCTTGAAAGTCTCTCTTATAAAAACAATATAGCCAAATATCTGTTTGCAACGTATGCCTCGGGAAGAAGCCTGTGTTCAGCGTAGTTCTGCGGGGTGTTATTCGCGTTCCAGCGCACAGGAACGCCGGCTCCACCCAGCTCTCATTGTTGTCATTCCAGTCTACAGATGGCGCAGATGGATTTTCCAGACGCGCGCACTTTAAGATGTATTTAATGTTAATTTGGTCTTGTGGGTTCGATGCTGAAAGTCCAGGATCTTTTGCCTCTGTTAAATTCAATATTCAGAAGTCGTAAAGCTACTGCTTCTATGGATTCAAATAGAATTTCAAGAAGGCACAGAATCATTTGGCATTTGTTTCCCTAAATGTTGCCCAAGAAAATTTATCCCTTCCAAAGTTCTGCATAGAGCAGCATATTTTCTGCAAACTTCTGTCTGTTCCTTTACCCATGATGTATGAGAATATCAAGTGTAGAAGTTATCACATGTGGGAATGAAGGAGGCTTTGTGCTTTCAGCCTTGATGGATGGGTGGCAATACAGGAATGGAAGATGTAAATGACAGAAAACAAATGGCGGAAGTTCCGTTCCTGCAGTTCTAGAGCTGACTTTCACATTATTGGATGTTATTTCTGAATTGCAATTGGTACAAGGTGCTTTTCTATTTGTTTTTTTTTTTAATTTAATGTTTATCAGCCTGTTTCCTTCCCCAGCACAGACCGTGTGTCAGCTAATCCCAGGATTTAGCCCAAGTTAATTCTGTCTGCTGGTGTTTATCTGAAGGGCAAGCTGCAGTTGGCCAGTTCTGTGCTGGGGTGCCCACGGAGTGACTCATCGGTGGCATGGCTGGTGGCAGCCTGCCCGCAGCGCGCCTCGGGGTGCTCGTGGAGGTGGAGCTGAGTCGAGTGGCTTCAAGGCAGTGAGGAATAAGAGAATGCTTTCAGGTCTTAACTCTTGTGTGCTTTGCACTCTCTCCCTCCGTTCCGAGAGTGCATTGGAATTGCTTTTATCCCCAGCCAGTAAACTGCAGATAACCTCTAACCTGCAAAATTCAGTGTGCTGAGGAGTAGTGCTGGGTGGAACGAAAATACGTTGGGTGTGGACTGCAATTTCAGTACCATTGTAATCTGATGTGAGATTTAAGTAGGTTTGGTTATTCTTTGTGCCTGCAAAAATATTTATATGGCTGGGAGTATTTATACAGGTGGAAGTAGAAGAGGGGTTGATCTCGGCTAAGATTGCTTTTTTTTCCTTTTCTTCTTTGCAGTTTTCCCTTTGTCTATTTCCCAGTGCCAAAGGGGAATGGAAGTGTGAATCCTGAAATTAAGGCATGAAGCGAGGCTGTGTTTGTGTACATGCTTAGGAAGGGCTGAGAAGGCAGAGAATGCTCCTTCCCCTTGAAAATATCCCAGAAGACGATAACTTTGCATCAGCTCTGTGCTCCACACTCTCGCTATAAATGTAAAATAAAGTGCATATTTGATGTGTGTTTTTTGGAAATGAACCTCAACAAATCAAAACTGCTTTGTTAGGCAGAAAAAAAAAAAAAGCAATTGGAATGCAAAATGGTACATGTTGCAAAGTCTTTGGGTACTGTTTCAATAGTGAAGCTCTCTGTCCAAGTTTGCAAGCAGTTTTTGCTGAAATGAAAAACGAGGTGAATTTGATCCCGTCGACCTGAAAGGCTGAAAGTGTGTGTTATTTTTGTGCTAGCTGATGGAGCAGATGGTGGGTGGTATGGAAATGTTGATTAAGGAATGAGGAGTGATTTAGAGGTTGGACTGTGGAAGTACCTGGTGCCAAGAAATGAAGTTGCCTGTTTGAGTAAGGGTGTGGAAGATCAAACATTTTGTGAGGATTGGTTTGTTGTTGATGATGCCACACATCTAAAATTGTAATTCCTTCATTGATTGTGCTCCAGCTTTCTGCTCATCCTTTATTAGACAATACTGCTCCTACGATTAACTTTTCCTTTACGAGGACTAATTGGTGAAAATATGTGGGCTGCATCTTGTCAGCTAAATCTGCATTGGGAGCCATCTGTCCTGTTTTGAAACAGTTTTTTTTTTTTTTTTTTGGATTTATCCATACGTATCAGCTGCATCTGAAAATGAAGTAGTAGCCTGGAGAGGGGGAAAAAAAGTCTGTCATTTCTATTGTATTGGTTGATGAAGTGGAGGAGGAGGACTGGCATTGTTCTGTGTGTTTGAGGGAGTGTGGGAACAGAAGTGATAAGAGTGTCTCTCCTATTACTGGGGAAGGGGCCAGAGGGCACTCTTTATCTTTTCTTGCCCCCGCAGTTTTCCAGTTGTGTAATTACACAGGATCACTTGGATATGAAGCCTACAGGAGAGTCATGCAAATCTTCCTAAAGCTTTGAAGCCTACTTTGGGTCTTGGAAGCGATGCTGTTTGGGAGCAGGACCCATGAGCTGCGTTTTAGGGTTGTCATTGTGTTTGGGTCCTGAATTGCTCTTTGCTCTTCTGCTCTCTTTCTTCAGAGATGATCGTGATTACATAGTCTGATTTGTTTGCCAAGTTACTTAGTTGTGTACATTTCTTACACTTCTCAAACTTGTTTTCTGGCAAGTTATATGCACAAAGTATGGAGTGTGGCCTGAGATGACAACCACTGGTTTGTATGTTATTGTTTCACAGTGCACTTCAGAAAACAAACTTTGCAAGGGATGAGTATAACATGTCTGCTTGTGGAATGACAGAAAACTTGAGATTACTTGGCGTGAAGAAACTTACTTAAAAACTGTTGGTTTTCTTACCTTTTGGTCAGTGCTGCGTGAAGTTCCTGTATGTTTCTAGTTACAGATGTTGGGACAAAACCCACAAAAGTTCAACAGCTAAGAAGAACTGTTGAAGTAATTTGAGCTCCAGAGAGTGTCTGAATTCTTGCTGCTTAGATGCATCTCAGACAGTGTGAAGAACCTCTGTGGGATTTGTCATACAACTGTAAGGAGAAAAAAGCTTTTGAAATGCAAGACTACCTTCTGGATTGGGATGGCACGATTCTGAATTAGTTGTAGGGATCCTTTTTCAGTAGCTATGGTATAGGAGATGGTGAGTTTGTAGAATGCCCCTGCCAGTTTCCGTTTGATGCAGAATCCTTAACTTGGGGAAAGCTGTAGGATTCCAAATGAGCTAAGGAGTTGGCTCTGGGTAAAGCAGGGGGCCTGGAAAAGGGATTGAGTTTCTCAGAAACTGGCTGCTCAGGCCGGCTCCAGCATGCAGAGTTGCTCAGTGCCATGCTGATGGTAACCAATTAGAGCTGCGGCACAAAGCGTTCGTGTCGGGCTGCAAACAGAAAAGTTAATTGCCACGTTGGACCTTTGAAATATCAGATAAACAAATTTATCCTGTAAGATAAAAAGGCCATTAATGTGTTCCTGCTGTGATCGTCTGCCTTATTGCCTTTCTCATTTCCTGAGGCCCTGTAATTAAACCATTAGCTTGTGTGCCATGCCGTGAATTGCTGTGGTGAGAGGGGATGGGTGATGACCCATTTCATGATTCACTAATACAATTCAGCTTGGCCTTGCGTGGTTTCAAAGCCAAACAGAATAACTGAAAAGCTTTTACTGTTCTTGTGGGTGTTGGAGGTGCTGGAAGCTATCCTCTTACTTTTTAATTCTATTTGTTTCCTCATTCAGCTGAGAAAGCAGCTTGCTGAGTGACTTGGTACATGAAATCCGTGGTGCCTGCTCACTCTCATTTCTGCATGATCATGTTTACTTTTTTTCCCACCCCTCCAACTGGGCGTAGAAATTTGAGGAAAATCTTACCTGTGCTACAAAAAGTCTTCTAATTTACTTCAGAAATATCCATTAGCTTCCTTTAATCATCCTTCCAAAGATGCTGCTTGGTGCAGCAGACACCTTCAAGTTAGGTCAGTTGCTTTAATTTGATTTCCTGCCTTCTTAGCTGCCTCACCATCTTCTTTCAGGTTTCATATCTCACCTCGTGATGCATCTCATCACTTAGTCCACATCTGAGGTGCTGCTGCTGGCAGCTGCCCCTTGGTGCTCGGTGCTCTACAAGAAGAAGAGGGTTTTGTTCCACATGAATCAGTTGAGGTCGTAATCTTGTTGTCTCAGTTGTTCTGCTCTCCTGGGTTCCTCTGCAGACAGACAGAATGCTGTTCAACCAGTGGTTCTGAAAACAGAAAATGTAGATCGTATGCAAGAAACTGAAATGGGGGATAAAAAGACTTCAAGCCTGGACTTGAAACTGAGTGAAAAGGCTGTGGCTGTATCAGTCGTGAGGGACAGCATGCAGAGTTGCTGGCAGCCAGGAGGTTTCCTCTGCCCTGTTCCTGTTGCTGTGGAAGGTTTTGGCCAGGCTGCTGCATTCCCAGCCTCTGACAGAGCCGCCTGCTTGCGCGCTGATCTCCCTTTCCTCATACACTGCTCGCGATACGCTTTGCAAAAATGTGCATCCTCGAAAGTAGTTCTCAAGACAGTGATCTGCATGTGGAACTTGATGTGGAAGAGTTCAGAGAAGCCTAATAAAATAAAAAATTGGAGGGGAGCAACCAGCAAAAATCATGGAGACTAAACTTCATGAATGTGATGGATCCAACTGAAGGCTGAGGCCAGCAGGATGGGGCTGGCAGGGCAAGTGGTGCGGTGCCTGACACCGAGCACATTGCACTGCTGGGGAGCTTGGCTTTCGTCGGTGGTCAGTGTGCTTTTAGGAACAGCGAGCTGAAAATCTGGGTATTCTTTTGAGTAAACGTTGTGGTATTTTAATTATTTTTAAATCATTAGTGAGAAGTGTGTGTTTTCACATCAAACTCATTTTTGAATAATGCTGAAGTGTATGTTGCTGCTGGTTCTGTCTCCTGTGTCTGACACAGTGGAATCTTAGAGTGCAGTTTAACTCTTGCTTCCTTGGAGAGGACAAATGCTTTGGCTGGGAGAAGTGGCTTTTTTGTTTATAGGTGACAAAACAAAAATTAAAAAGACTTAGGAAAATTGCTGTTTCACTGTAGGCTCCAGGAAGAGACACGTCGGTGGTGCTATGAGGTAAATAGTTGGGATCAAAGTTCTCTTTTGTGATTGCAAATTAATTGTCAGGAGAGGAGCCAGCATTACTTACATGTGCTCATGGATCTGCTTAAAACTGTGTTATGCAATTCATAGGAATGGGTTCTATTTATTGCTGCTTTTTTCTGCTTTTAATACGTACTTTCCCTTGAGCCCTTAACCCAGCATGATTGAGTTAGGTAATATCGTTCATCCCCATGCTGCATTGACCTGATTTGGAGACTGATTTTTTTTTTATACTATTTTTGTGCGTAGGAACTTTGTGGTGCAAGAGGGTGGTTTCTTACTGACCTCCCAGAGCTTTGCTTGGTAAATAGTTGAATGAGGAGCAGGAGAAGTTGTAAATTGTAGCAGCCTGGAATGCGCTGAAAGAGAACTGCTTTAGGTTTGGGGTGGGGAGGTTGTCTTGTGGGGTTTGTTCCCTTCAACTTTAGAGTTGATTTAATACTGTGCTGTAGATTTAGGTTTACTGCTGTTTGGTCAAGGGGAAACTAAAGCCAAGTATGAGTGCTTAGGTTACCAGGTTGTTGTGTGTTGATGCCCATGTTGCTACCCAAAGCCACACACGTTTTTGCCACATGATGCTGTACTGGTGCAAGGCACGTTATTTGTTGGCTTTGCATGCCTGTCAGCTTTTATACAGCAAGAATGTCAGCACAAGGTGCACCCAAATGAAATGGAGTGGACCACAAGAAGGAGTAGCAACTGTTGCTATTTGCAATCCACACACAGTGATGTGTTCTCCCTGCTGTAGTTTTGGACAACAGCCCTGCTCAGGGCTGCAGCATCTGGTAGAGTGATTACATTTTGAAGGGAATTCTGTAACCACATTTTTAGAGACTTCAGTGCAACATGTTAAGGTCATAGTGCCTGAAATGGCAAGAGCTGTGGCTGTTACAGTTCTTATTTCTGATGGAAGAAATGGGAGAAGCTCTAATCTCCCAGAAGCGTAGCTTCACATATTCATAGCCTGAGTACGTGAGAAATAGTCAGCTTTTGGTTAGGATGAGTGGTACTGGAATGCAGCTTTTCCCCAGGAAGACTGTCACCACCTGTGTACGTTCTTCTTTATTTGCAGATTTTTTTTGTATCTTAATTAGTGTATCGTTTCCAAAGGCAAATTGCTGCTGTAGATGCAGATGGGCATGTGGTTTATCTCACTTTGATACCCTCAAGAGTATGCCTTTTTAGAATCCTGTTTATGTAGATGATTTTGAAAACAGCTGATGGAAATGATAATGTGTTTCCAGCCCTATAGAGTATCTCACAAGTGGAGATTTCCTTGTGCAGCAGAGCTGTGCTTATAAATTACCCTCCGTGGAATACACAATCTGCAGGAATCCTGTGTGCCATTAAAATGACAGCTGGATCTATTGGCAAAGGTTATGGGAGAAAAAAAAAACACCTGGAAGGTATCTTGAAAGGCATGACATGAATTGCAGGGAGTGCACACGTATGGATCAAATACTGAAAGAATTAGTGGGGCTGAGAAAAGGAAAAGAGCATAAAAATTACAGATGTGCTGATATGAAGTGTTGTGGGGTTTTCTTTGTTGTGTCCCCCTGCCCCTCCAGGTATGTTTATTCTGCTCTTTGTAATGTGTTCAATGACTTAATTCACCTGGCAATTCTTAGATTATATGCAAATACTTTGGACAGAAAATGAAGTCAAGGATCACAAGCTGAAAAGGCAGAGGAAGTCAGCTTTTTGAATGCACCTTATAAAGGCTGCAACAGAGGAGCTGTACACAAGCATGTCTTCATTCTATACATTTTGTGTGAACTTTATCATAGACCTTCTGTGTATCATATTGAAGTTCCAAAGGGAGGAAATGCACAGGCTGGGGCTGTGTTCAGTGACTGTATACAGTATGAACTTTTACCACTAGTTTGGTTGACTCAGTTATTGTCAGTACTGTTAAAAATCTCTGTGTAAAAGGACATGAAAATAAACTACATGGAATAATTCCCCAAATGTTTGTAGATCCAGCTCTTTCATATCTTTTTCAATGCCCTGTGAATACTGAGCTGCTTAAAGAAAATCCTTGCACAGTGAGCTCTTTTCCTATATAACGTGTATTTCAGAACAGGCTTGAGTTGCCCTGTGGAATTGCCAGGGATTCTTGAGGTCTTCGTGTCTTGGTTCTTCCTTTTTGCACATATCCCTCAAATCCTAAAAGCCTTTCCAATCCTGCATGCCAAAGGAGCAAGATGACCTACTTCTGGCTTTCTGTCCAACAGAGGAATTTTGTTTAGCAGCATCATTCCTTTTAGAAATGGTTTTCCTTGACTTATTTCAAATAACGTCTCCAGAAATAGTGTTAGGAGGCTGCGGGTCCGTTGCTTCAATCTTATTGCTCCTGTGCCATGTGGGAACGCTGTGAATACTCAGCCACAGATTGAGGGTCAGCAAGCTCATGAATTATGCTCCTAAATGTCACGTCAGCTAAGCGTTTGAATTTTATTTCCTTTAGGTATTATCAACCCAAAGAATCCTAAGGAAGCGCCAAAGTCCTTCAGCTTTGACTACTCTTACTGGTCCCACACATCGGTAAGTTCTTCTCCAAATAAGAAAACATTTTTCCTTAACTGGCTTGATGTAACTGCACTACTGTTCTCTGACCATGCCACCCCTGTCAGATGTTTCTACACTGTCTCTCTTGCTCTCATTCAGGTTAAAAGCCTGGGAGGGGGGAAGCTAAGCTCTTAGAGTTTGATAGCAAGTTGTGGGTATTTGAAGGATTACTTAAAATGGTCACCAACACTGTTCTGTTCTAAATATTTTAAGGATACATGTGAACCACAGTTACTTCAGTTCTACTTGTAGATGACTGAAAGTTGCTCAGTTTCTTGCAGTTCAAGGAAAGATGTGGTCTGGGTTCCCTTGTCTGGAAAAGGCAGAGTAGTGACCTGTGTTTCCAATAGCTGCAAAAGCAATAAACTCTGTCGTGTAGCTCCTCTGCCACACCCTCCTGCAAATTAGTGCTAAGGTCTTGCTGACTTCCAGTAATTGTTCTGAAGCAGAACTGTGGTGTTCTGCCATCTACCCCTCCCCTGCCTTTTTTTCTCAAAAAGCATAGAAATAACGGGTAATGCTTTTCTTTCAGTTTCTAATTTTAGCAATGTGGATGGTGCAAATATCACAAAACTTCTGAGCAAAGCTGTGGCCAACAAGGATGCTTTCATGATGAAAACCTAGAAAATTTGGATTTGTGCAGCTCTTTTTATGAATCTTCCTATTGACCAGTGTGATTCCAGAGCAGCCATGCAAATAAATTGTGGGATCAGCTGAAGGAATGTCAAGAACATAATAAGGACCAAAACCGAGCATGGAGGCTGTATCAAGGAAGAGAGCTGGTCTGAGAGCCTTTAGCCTAACAGAATATTGGCACAGCTAGGCTTTGTCCTGATCAGTACAGTGCCTCAGTGCCTGACATGTACCGCATAAAAAACAGAGAATTTGTTTCTATTCATTTCTTCAGTTCATGAAGTTTTGTTTTGAACAGGTTCTGTGTTCACTTTGAGATCTGGCAAATGCATTTTTTTATTTTTTTTATTTTTTTTCATTGCATGTGCAGCAGTGTTCCTTTTAATCAGACTGTAGTGGTGGTAGTGCTGTATCCAAAATGGAACAGAAACTTTTCAGTCAAGTGTTTGAAGATGATGCTTTGCTTTGTTCTCCTGCAGATTTCTGTCACTGAATGCATCTACAGTAAAGTTCATGTGTTGTTTGGTTTTGATTTATTTTTTTTGCTTTGTTTTATTGCTGGGATAAGTGGCTTTAAAGTAGCCCCGCCTTGAGTCTAACCAAAGAAAAATGTTCAGATACATTGTCCTTGACTGATTCAGCTGCTTGCTCATTTGAAATCAGTATTTCTTTAGGGATTATTGTAGTCAGCAGTGCAATTAGTGAGGTTGCAAATAGAAAACTGAATCGGGTTATAGGTAGTAAACTCAGAAAACCACAAGAAAATTTTGATCTTTAATGATTTGTGTACAGTCTCTTAGTTGAAAAAAACTGAACGACTTTTGCTTCTCTTTTCCCCTCTATGGAGCCCTTGTCAAGACCAGCCACTGTGGGGTTTTGTAGCTTCTAGACATTCTGTTTGTATTGACTCTCTGAACTCTACTTTTAATATATTTTCTCTCTCCATTCCAAACGCCTTGAATCCTGTTTGTCAGTGATCTTGAACAAAACATGTCCGGTAGTGTCAACAGTGTTCACAAACCAGAATTGCTTTCTTTTCTTATGGAGATTGCTTCCTCAGCGGTGATGGAGTGGTCCTGCCAAGGTTGTCAGTCTCACTCTACTTCAGCTGGTACTGCTTTGGGAAAAGCCCATGTAAAAATGTGCTGTTTGCCTTTTCCTGAGAGAATTGACCTACAAGACAGAATCAGATTAAAACTGACTGACTTCTGAAGTGTTGCATCAAAAGTCTTCTTTCTTTCATGCTATTTTCATGTCTTCTTCAGCCTGAAGATCCCTGGTTTGCATCTCAGAGCCGTGTGTACAATGATATTGGGAAGGAGATGTTACTGCATGCCTTTGAGGGCTACAATGTATGCATTTTTGCCTATGGACAAACTGGAGCAGGAAAATCCTACACAATGATGGGCAAACAGGAGGAGAGCCAAGCAGGGATAATCCCCCAGGTACAACAGAACCCGTAAAGGGATTTATTTTCCATAGCATGTTCAGATACTGCTGGCTGTTGCAGTCTTTTTGTACTGCAATAGCAGTTCACAGAGAATCACAGCTCAAGAAACTCAGAAAAAGAACACGAAGTGGTTTTTCACTCCATTGTTACACTTTTAAAAATTGTATTATATATTCTCTGTATACTCTGCCTGCATCCAATTCGTCTGCTTCCTTGACCAACTAGTAAGTGAAGGTGCCTTGTTCCACAGGTTTCTTGTCTCTGACTATAGTTAGGACAGCACTTGAGGAATTCAGCAGGAATTAAGTAGGTGATATTGCTGATGAGCCTGCCATAAAGTTTTTGTGGAAACAAGGTTCTCAAAGTTAAAAAAATATATCATATATTGATACTTTGGAAAGAATCTATCAAATCTTGGGGAAAAAAATATTTAAGGTCTTCAAGTTTCATGAAGTTTGCTTTTATATTTGCCTGTGAAATTTGAAGAAGTTGAGAAACGCACAGAAAACTGGCTGGCATACAATTGATGTCGTCGTCATGAAGCCAGCATTCTGTAGCTGTTGGTTGCATGCCACTTGTTCTAAATGCAGACCTTCCTCAGTGAGTAGGTGTTGACAGCGGACTATGTTTGTTGGAAGACAGTACATTCCTCCATTCACAAAGTAGAAATCTGAGATTGGGTTTCAGTTTTAATAAATAAATACACTGAACAGTCGTTATTCTGCTATAGGTTTGCAGAAGGTTTTGACCCTGTGTCACAGGTATGAAACAGACAATGCAGAGTGTTGTTTTTTTGCTAATAGTGCAGGTTTGTGAACTGAAGTATGTAGGAAGTTATATAATGTTATAATGGGTTACTTTTCTAATTTTATAGTACAGGATATTAATTTTGGTTAAACCCAGAACAATATCGAGGTTGGATGATAAGGATAGAGAATTGGGATGAAGTATCTTCCTAGTGAGGCTGTTTGTAGTTGATATAATCTGTTCTTTTTTCTTCCCCTGCCAAATTAATGACTTGTCATAGTAGTTACTTGATGCTACTCAGTAAGAACTAATTGGGTTTGATCTCTTTCCAGCTATGTGAAGAACTGTTTGAGAAAATCAATGACAACAGCAATGAAGAGATGTCGTACTCTGTAGAGGTGAGTATGATGAGGAATAAAATATGTAACATCTGTGTGCTGGGCATCAGAGTTTTAATTAAACACCAGTATTTTTTTGGAATGGTTAAAGGATCTATACATGGGTGGAGGGTCTGTAGCTTGTATTGGATGCCTGCTGCATGTGGCTCAGGACTTTTCTCATTGTCTCAAGCTGTTACACTGAGACACCCACCTACAGTTTTTCTGTAGTGGCCTGGGGGAGTCTCTGTCAGTGGCGTTGCACAGTTTCCACAAGGAGGAAACCATAAAAATCATGAACTTATGTTAGCAAATTCCTGTTTTCAGGTGAGTTACATGGAGATTTATTGTGAGAGAGTCAGAGACTTGCTGAACCCGAAGAACAAAGGGAATTTGCGAGTGCGAGAACATCCTCTGCTTGGGCCGTATGTGGAAGATCTGTCCAAGTTAGCAGTCACATCTTACACAGACATTGCAGACCTCATGGATGCTGGAAACAAAGCCAGGTTAGTGGCAGTAACGTCTCACATACTTGTATCTCTGTTGTGGGGTTATGACATATTGCACCAGTTTTAAAATGCCGTCTGTGATGCTCTGGCGCTTGCTTTTTAGAAACCTATCTTCAAATTAGGAATATTATTGAAATATGCACTGGTCAGTTCTATGAGAAGGCTGAAATTGATTTGTGTGGTGCAATGGTGCTGCAAATCACTACAGATGCTGTAAAGCTTGTAATGGCTGCCGTTATCTTGTGTGTTGGTGTTGGGTAGATTAGTGAGCAATATAACATGCAGAGCAATAAACGATGCTGAAGTTGGGGGAAATAGAGCAGTGAAAAACTAGTGAAAATGAGCAATCCTTTGCAGCTGCCTTGAGTCCTGCAGGTTGTTGTGCTTGCAGCGTAGAGGCTACTGTTTTCTAAGTGTATCTGTGTATGTTCATCTTTTAGGACTGTGGCAGCTACAAACATGAATGAAACTAGCAGCCGCTCTCATGCTGTGTTTACAATTGTCTTTACTCAGAAGAAACATGATGCAGAAACAGATCTTTCCACAGAGAAGGTATGTTACAGCTGAGAAGTGGCTTTCTGACTTGTTTTCACAAAACCTTCTTGTGATGGCCTGTTCTTATTGGCAGTATGGAGAGACCATGGGATTTTTTTTTTCCTGGTGTTGTGTTTAAGGATGAGCTTGTTATATGCTTTGCCAGAACCTTTTTATTACTAGATTTTGTTTGAGCATTGTTCTGAAAACAACTGAATTGGGAATATGTGCAGGAGGAGAATACATAGTTGTGGAAAGAGCCTTAAGGACTAGGTTCTGAGGGGAGGGATGTATGAAATTAAAGAAAAGAATCTTCCCTGGTCCCGTTCACAGAACTTTCTGTGCTTTTCTAGTTAACTGATTCTAGTTGTTGATGTGCTTTCTCTCTTCAGGTCAGCAAGATCAGCCTTGTGGATCTGGCTGGGAGTGAGCGAGCTGATTCAACTGGTGCCAAAGGAACCCGGTTAAAGGTATTGGGCCACTGATGTGTGGGGAAGAAAGGGAATGGGTGCACAAGCAGAGTAAGGAAAAGAAAGAATTATGGAAAAGTAGCTACAAAAGTGGAGACTTAATTTACTTGTAATCATGGATCATTTGGCTCCTTTAGTCTACAGAGATTCATGGTAGAAAAATATGGGTTACTGTGTAATACTGGATTCTGTTTTCCCAGGAAGGAGCAAATATAAACAAATCTCTCACGACTCTGGGCAAAGTTATTTCAGCATTGGCAGAGGTGGTAAGTGTTTAAAGTGTTTACTTATCTGCAACATCCTTTCCATAACTAGTAAAACTGAGACTGTGAGAATACTGGAGTACAGCGGAGGGTCGTTCACTGTTCTTGAGCTAGCATCCTCCGTGATGTTGGCTGTGCATCTTCTAACAGATGAAGTATATATCCTAAGAATCCTGTGCAGCCTGCAGGAAACTTTATTTGAAGATAGATTGACACATTAGTTTATTTATCTGTGAAGACTTGCAAAATGAGTCTGCATTTATGCGGAGGTTCATGTAGCAAGCTTTTAGTTCTGCAGAGCTGGAGAAATATTTTTATTAGAATAATTTTAGAAAACTGCAGATTTTTTGTTAAAATATTAAAATGTCATTCTGGTTTAATAGTTTGATCATCACTGGCTTTTTTTTTTCTAATGCAAAGATTTAATAATCTGTTGAGTTGAGTAAACATATGGTAATCCAAACATAATCTTGTAGATTTAGAAAAGTACTTATGCTTTTCTATTCAAGTAGTATTTAAAAAAAAAAAATACATTATTGCTTTTGCTTTTACAAGTGAGTTCTCAATAGCTTGGGACAGGTTGAACGTGCTCAAGTGCTTCTTAGATTATTATTATTATTTTTTTTAATGAGAACTATTCTAATTCTTTGGACTTCTCAAGAAAGAATGCTATCCAAGCTAACATGGAAACTTTTATATAAGCTCTATTAAGAAGCTCATCATATATCTTCTTCCTCTTTCTTTAATGCTTTCAACTTAGGATAACTGCACCAGCAAGGTAGGATGGTCTGAGTAGTAGTGGATGTTGTCTTTTTGACCACCTGTGAGACTTTTATTCTCTTCGCTTTGGAATCAAAGAGCAGGGATCTTTCTTGTCAGATTTTTTGAGAAATTCCTGTGCTAATATAGTTATGAAATGCGAGAGTCATAAATACTAAACCTCAAAACTGTTTTAAGGTTGGAAATAAATTCATGAAAAATTCACATTTTAAGTATGTTTTTGGAATATTCTTTTATTACATCCCTGCTCCTGATTTGCTAAATTAACTTGGAAATAGTCACTTTAGGAAGAAAAACCTTCTTTGCTTTTGTCCTTCTGTGCTTCATGCTTTTTTTCTTTACCTCTTATGGTAGATTGCAGGCAATAGTCTATTCTGATTTTCTAAAATGACTTGGAAAGTTTTGCAAACTTTAGTATCTGGTGCTTACTTGCCCTACGTAATTGTACTTGTCCACTTTAAGGTTACTCACTTTTGCCAAGGGATAATAGAATTATTGCAAGACTAATACTCATCTTTTCAGTATCTCTTGAGTGTTAAGAGTGAGCATTCGTGTTCATTTTCCATGCAGTGTTTATTTTTCATTAGTGTGTTTTTTGTTTGTAGAGTAAAAAGAAGAAGAAGACAGACTTCATACCATACAGAGATTCTGTACTAACGTGGCTTCTTCGGGAAAATCTAGGTATGGCTGACTTCAGCTGTGCCAATATGTAAAGAAATTCTCAGTAAATCTTCTGAATGTTTTTAACTTGCTTAAATTTGTATTCTGTATGGGTTTAAATATTTTGATAGTCAAATCTGAGTCAAATGTTTCACCTTTGTTAAAGCTGCAGTGTTGTTACCTTTCTATGATTTTTGTGCATTCCTTAGTTGTGTGGAATGTAGCTGAACTATACTTCATGGAAAACACTGATACTTAGTAGGTAATAGTGCCTCGATGGTGCACTGCAGTGTTATCTGAGACTTCACTTGTTCGTTATAGGTGGTAATTCCCGAACTGCTATGGTTGCTGCTTTGAGTCCAGCAGATATCAACTACGATGAAACTTTGAGCACTTTAAGGTACAGTTTTTTCATCTGAGAAGGATACAGGTAGCTCTTAGCTCTACAGGACATATGCCATCCTTCAAATCTTTGGGTTTTATAGCTGGAGAAACCTATAGGAAAGAAAACTCTGTGATGGCAAAAACGCAGTTACCCCAAAAGGGGAAAACTGGTTTGTTGTATGTGAGTAGGAATCTTGGAGTTTATTGACTACTCTTAATTTGAAAAATCAAACTAATCTTATGGTCTTTTCCAGTGTGGTCACTGGAATTAAGCATTTTAGTTCAACTGAGGCTTCAAAGCCATGATTAAAGGGGAAAAAAATTCTGTTGTGCGTGGTGTACCTTGTTCACACATCTTGTATAGATCTTAAACAGGAGTTCTCCTTTTTGCAGCAGTACCCTGTATTAAGTACAAATTCTTCTGATGTATACCAACAAGCTAAATGTCTCCTTTGTTGCTGCATTGCTGTGTTGTACACATACATTCATTATAAGGATTTTTTGGGCTATTTCCAGGTATGCTGATCGTGCAAAACAGATTAAATGCAATGCTGTTATCAATGAAGATCCAAATGCCAAGCTGGTGCGTGAGCTGAAGGAGGAGGTGACAAGGCTCAAGGATCTCCTGCGTGCCCAAGGACTGGGAGATATTATTGACAGTAAGTGGATTAAACAGACCTTGCCATCTTGGGGTTAGTCTCTACTCTTACAGAGGAGGGAGAGCTTGCCCTGTGAAAGAAAGTAGAAGTTCAATGTAGGCACTGACATTAGATTTTGCATGTTTTGGGGATGGTGGCCTCTTCCATCTTTAAATAACCGACCCTATTATCAGTCTTGGTAGAATTAATAGGCTACCTTCAAACTCTCAAGGAAAAACATGGAGATGGATTTTCCAATTGCTTGTAGAAGTGATTTTACTGTAATAGAACTTTCAAATTCAAGAATTGCCTTGTTGAATTATGAAGGGCGTTTTGTCTGGCTGATTTTAAAAGGAGGATAGTAGTGATACAGCAATTAATTTCATACTGAGAAAGCAGCATATTTTCCTATTCCTTGAAGGACAGAGGCCATTGGTTGATACCTGGCTTTGGTGCCATCCTTGCTCAGAAAAGAAAATGATGCCTAACTTGTGTGTCATGTCCTTAGCAGCAAAGCATTTGTCATCTCAAAATTACTAGCTATGAAACAGCTGCATGTAAATAAAATAATGAATTATTTTGGGGCAAGAGTTTGAGTTAAGTCAGTAGAGCTGTGTTGTACTGGTTTGCTTTGCCAGCAACCTCGTAAAGCACCAGAACAAAGTTGTGCTTCAGTTATTGTATAAGCCTTTTTGTCTGCTTGTTTTCACGAGATGAGGGCCAGAAGAAAATGAAATACAGGTGTTTCCTTGCTTGGTGCAGTCTGGTTTTGGTTCTAAATCAAAACTGGAAAAAAATGTTACTCAAAATTGTATGTTGTATCTTGAAGCATGAAGTAGTATTCCCTTCCTGTGTTACGGGTGAATCTTCAACTTTGATCCTTCTTGTATTTTCCCTCCTGCTTCCCTTCAGTTGATCCAATGGGAGATGAATACTCTGGAAGTGGAGGCAAATGTGTGTATTGTGTGGTTCTCTTCTTAACCTGCTTTCTCTGGGTCAGCTTTTAACAGAGCTTTGCATGCCAGCATTTCTCACAGGGAAATCCCAGACAGAACCCTCATTGTGGAATGTAATACAGTTTCATGGAAACTAGCTTAACCAGCTTAGATTAAGTTGACAGTAGGGGGGGGAGAAAAAAAAGAAAAGAAAAAAGCACAAAGTTTAAAATGCAACATATGTGCATTGCTTGCTTTCTGGCAGAATACAGAAGGGAGAGTGGTCATGATTTTGCCTGTTTCCATGACAGCTAATGGTTTACATTTGAACTAGAATTTGTTTTCCCTCAAGTCTTTCAAGTTACTCAGTTTAAACAGCTTCAGCTTACCTAGCTTCCTAAACTTTTAACTTCTCTTTGCCACTTAAAAGTATTTATTTGAGATGCGCTGATTAACTCAAGATGAAATAGTTCCTCCTGGAGACTGAGGTTTGTTTATTTTATATAGTCTCTCTAAACAAAAACAAGTTACACGTCCTGTACTGCTGAAGGCCTCTTATTTGAGCTGTAAGAGTTAGTTGATGATGATTAGCTTACTAGGGTTAGTAACATTCAGCCAATGTCCCTTTACTTCTGTTCTACTGCCTGTGCTTATGGAAGGGAAATACACAAAGTCCATTGCAAGAGAAGTGTCTGATACGTGTACTGTGTAAACTTTGGGTTGGCAGATCTTGTTTTGAACTCTTTCAGCCATTCTTCTTCCCCCTCCCTCGATAACTATATCAGCTAGAAGAGATCTGTCTGAAATTTCCTGAAATCAAAGCTCCTGGTGGTATAAAGACTCATCCTGGCCTTGTCTTATGTTCTGATGCTGCTTCCAGCGTGTGCATATGCCATCTGTTAAAGCTGCAGCCTCCAGGAGGAGCGTGCATGGTGTTGAGGGTTTTGGTTCTTAATGATCACAGCAACTGTGAAAGCTACTACTGCAAGTGCCACTTCCTCTCTCGCCAGGAGTGCATGTGTCTTCTGGCCTTTCGAGCCTTCATCCTCCCTGCTCTGCCATGTCTGCTTTTCTCATCCTGATGGCATTCCCCTTCCTCAACCTGCCTTTCTTTTGTTACCCTTCCACCCCTTCTTCCTTTCTTTGCAGATGGTGGTTTTCAAACTGACTACATGCAATCAGTTTCATGAGGCGGAAATAGAAAGTTGGGTGTGGAGTGAGCTGAGGTGTTGGACTTAGTGTAGCAGTGTTTTTCTAGGTGTGGAACCCTTATTCATAATTTGCAAGGTCTAATTTGACTTGCTTCTTTACTAAGGAAGATTACTTTAAAGGATTTGTTTGAGCTAGAATTTAAAACTATCAAAACTGTTAGAACTGAGCTGTCTAGTTGTTAGAAAATATTTTTGTGATTATTCTGAGGTTACAGTTTACAGACATATCTGAGAAGCCAAGTTAGATCAAAATAAATTGCCTGTGGATGTTTGTTCTTAAATCATTCATGCGCCTTCATCTTGTTTTCTGCCTTTAAAGGAGGCATCTTTCAGGTCTCTGTTTTTTCAGGCTACACAGGCTGCCTTCTAACTTTTTTTTTAAAGGCCTTCCCCATGTAAACAGAGACCAAAAAGCTTTAAACCACCTTCTCTGGTTCTTCTGTCAGAGCCTTAGCAGACACTTCACTGATCATGCATCCAAGATTTTCATATTGAGATGGGGAGAATCGAGGGGAAGCACAGCCACGTCACTGTGAACTTGTGCTCCTTTCTCCCTGTCATGGCCTGCCAGGTGGTTCATACATGCACGGAGTTGAGGGAGGTGGTAGCTTGTTGTCATGGTGGTGCAGCAGCGAAACTGCTTCTATGATAAAGATTTACATGATGAACATCTTAGATTAGAGTCTGGAAGAGAATATTTTGCTGAATTTAAGGGATTGGTGTATATTTGGGCTTCACCCAGAATGTCACTCATCTCATCAGTAGCTGCTCCTGTTTTGACCTTCATGGTGCTCAGCAGCTTAGCGCTCCCTTAGGAATAGGACAGTTTATTTTTGGTGAGTGTAATTCATTTTTTCAAGCTTTTTTGATCAGAAGGGTTTATGGCACAGTCCTTACTACTAATCCTCAGGGTCTGATTTGAGTTATCTTTGTCATGGACGCTAATATGAAGGGATTTGTTTCAGAACTGCCATCTAAAAATTACAAAATTTGTTTTGTTGCTGCTTAAATGCTTTCCTCTTACACTCGTGTTTCCTTCCTATCTTCCTCTTTCCTGTTCCTTCCCTTTTCCTATTTTCCTTTTCCCCCTCTCTCTGCCTTCCCTCTGTCTGTGTGTCTCTCTCTCAGATCTGAAAGATTTTCAGAACAATAAACATAGATACTTGCTAGCCTCCGAGAATCAACGTCCTGGCAATTTTTCCACAGCCTCCATGGGGTCCCTCACTGCCTCTCCATCCTCCTGCTCTCTCAGTAGTCAGGTGGGCTTAACATCTGTGTCCAGTATACAGGAAAGAATCATGTCAACACCTGGAGGAGAAGAGGCGATTGAACGTTTGAAGGTAGGTGTTGCTGTAGGTGAAGTAAAGACTAGGTAGTGGTGAAACTGGGAAAACTTTCCTTCATCAAACCCACATTTGGTATACTGCTGTTTCTATAAGGTACAAACCCACTTGTACCTTAAAAAATGCATTTTACTGAAGTAGGTTAGAGACTGGCTTCGTGCACAGCCTTTCCTATTAGGTTATATGATTTTAGTTGTAGCCTGAAGCTACAACTAAATTAAAAATGACAGTCATGATTCTTGTTTATAGGTCTTCTGATACAGTGGCAATTATGGGAAATTTAAACTTAAGTACAGACTTCAGGAGGCCTGCTCAGCACTAGCATGGACTAGGCCTGACTAGCAAATGCAGTCAGCTTTCAGAAAACCAAATTACCCCAAAGTTGAAAAAAGGAGGCAGAATAATCCTGCCACTGTTGTATTCACCCAGCCCCCACAGATTAAAATGTGAAGCACACAGAATAGCATGCTTTATCCAGACAATAGCGGCCTTGTCCCAATTCTGCATAGAATTGAACCGCATCAAAAGTGCATTACAGTGAAGTATTTCTTTATTTTTACCAAAGCTCTCCCCATCTCCATGGGCGGATGAGTGGGGAAAGCTGGCTGTGTTAAATCTTTGCTTCATTCTCATGTCCTGTCCATGAGACGCTGCCACAGGGATGGGAATGGGCTGGAACACACACTGCATATCCCTTTCCTGTTAGAAACTTGCTGTTACCATGGAAATAATGGTGTGGTCTCTGCAGCTCCCTGGCATCCAGTTACTGAATGACGTCTGTAAATTAGATTTTCAAGAAAAAAGAAAATTTTAGATGATTCAAATTAAAGTCTGGTTGAGGTTAGATGTGAAGTCTCTTCTTTTTGGCTTCCCTTCAAGGCTATTAACCCTTACAAAAACAAAGGAAGACAACTTACTGATTTGAAGCACTGAGTGCTTTTTGTACCCAAAGTTAAATTGAGACCTAGCACTGAGCAAAAATGTTAACTACTTGTTATATTATGTAAAGAACATTGAAAACACTGTATAACAGCTTCTGGGATTTTTACACAGGAATCTGAGAAGATCATTGCAGAGCTGAATGAAACGTGGGAAGAGAAGCTGAGGAAAACAGAAGCTATTAGGATGGAAAGGTCAGGATTTAGAAATGCTATAGATGTGAATGGTTTCTAGAAAGTGGAGAATGTCGCTCTGCAAAGCAATGGAACAGCAGAATAGGGCTTAGTGATAATTCTGCTGATCTTCGTATTATGCCTAACAACAGGGGCAATGCTGAGATAATGCCATATTCTTTCCTGTATTTCCTGAAGTTAGTGTTTAGATTTGGATAACATCCTAAGCTGCTGCTTTAGCTTCTGGTGTGAAGCAGCATATGGTCCTGGTCTCTTTCTTCCCACTTTCTCTTACATTCCAAAAATCTTGGCACTAAATCTAAGCAGAGAAGATTTAAGCTTTTAGTACCAGAGTTCCTAAAATTATGAAACAAGTCCAGCTTTCCAGCTGTGGTTTTGACTGGTGTCTTAGAGCAAGACATGCTTAAATATTGTCAGAAAGTGGATGGAACAAAACTGTACTATTTATTAGAATATTAAATACTTAGAAAATATGTAAGTTTAATGTCTTTGCCTGTAAATAATGTGACTGACTGAGCAGTCCATAAAATCATGAGTTACATGAAGAGAGTAGATAGAAAATGATTATTCAATGACTAATGTCAGAGCTAAGGCCATCATGTGGTACATTTTAAACCAATAGGAAATTCTCACAGTATGTTGGTAAGCTATGGAAATCTTTACTGCATTATGTTGATGATGGTAGGAGTTGAATTCACCTCCCCCACCCCCCAAAACAAAGGGGAAAAAAAACAACACCCACACAAACAAACAAACAAAGCAACCAATAACCAACCAACCAAAAAAACCTAAACCAACTGACCCCTCCAAAAACTCAAGCAAAAGCAATTGGAAGAACTGTGTTAAAAGAAATTCTACCTTCAATGCTGGTGTTTTCTTAGGAAGAAACTGAGAGCCTGTGAGAATAGTTTAGGAAAAAATGGTAATGGTAATGCTGTTACTCTGTTGGAGTCAATGTCCTGCTTTGTCAAAATCAAGGATAGCGTATGCCATGAAGTGTTTGACCCAATACAGTCCCTGTTGTGTCTTAAGGAGACAATACTTTGTATATTGGATCAGGAAGAGCCAAATTAATCTTTGTAAATTAATGAATAATGTTAGCTCTTTTCAAATTAAATGTTTAAGTTTAGAACAGACTTTACATTCATTGCTGTCTTAAGGAAGATTAATGTCTTCCACTATACTCAACTTGTGATACCTTACTATGCTGAAATACTTTTAAACCTCTGTTAATATTTTTGTTGCTCTTTTTCAGCTTAAACTTCAGGGCTAAAGTTAACCAACTTGCCCTAAAATGTTAGAAGGTGACAGCAGTCCCTGTATGGTCAGTGGATAGACTGGTTGAAAGTGTAGTGTATTTCATAGTGAAACTGAAACCTTCTGTTGTCTAAGAATTGTATCTTCTGAAGACTAAAATATGGTAAATAACTTGCTTTATTCTTCCAGGGAAGCACTATTGGCAGAAATGGGAGTTGCCATTCGGGAAGATGGAGGAACACTGGGAGTCTTTTCTCCTAAAAAGGTACAGAAAATTGTTACTTCTCAAATCACGTCTGTCAATGGCTGGTCATCTTGCAGGGTGAGGGTGATGAGGGAGATTTGAATCTTTAGCAGTAAGTGCCTTTTACATTATATTCTTGGAAATAGCATTAGTGTTAGAATACATTGAAACACTCTACATCTACGGATTATCTTACTCGTAGCGATGAGGTTGGGTGCTATTCCTTGTGACATAGACCTTAGTGCTTCTAGGCAGCTGTGTAAAGCATCCTGCTTGCTGTGGCTTCCATTGGTCGCTAGAGTAGGGAAGTGTGTTGTACCCTGATATGCTAATGAAACAGGGTCAGTATGAAAAGTTCACAGAGACATTTCTTGTATCCAAAAATGGTTGAACTCTGTGCCTTCCTTTAGAACAATCTGTGGTACCAGTGGAAGTGTTTGTAGCTCCTTGCATATCTGTTGAATCAATAGCAACTCAGAAATGCTGCCTCTTTGGTTTTTGTTGCTGTTTATTGTAGTAGCTGGGTGTGACTTTGTCCTCTGCCTACTCATCTCTGAAATACCTAGAAAAGTTTGAAGTCTTGTTTAGATGCCCTGTCCTGAATTCTTCAAGGTGAAAAAAGGTTAACAGAAACAAGGATTGCAATCTAACAAGCCAACCACTGAACTTAGTGGGGGCAGGGGAAAGAATGTTTTATTCAATACATATCAATAGTTCTATTTTCTGAAAGTTAAGCAGAGCTGTGCAGAAAAAGGTCGTAAATCAATGCTATAAAGTGATCCACTTAGTAAAGAAGCTTTCTATGCATTTTTTTTTCCTATGCAGTATAGTTCTATGCAGAATTATTGAAGTGCAAGGAAAAGAATGTACTTGCTTGCACTTCAGATATCTTTGAGTGAGTAGCACAGGCTAATATTTTAGTGTGAGCATTGCATATTAAAGTGTGTAATAAATTTGATCTAAGGGTAAATGGGGACCTGTCTACAGACATAGGACAAAAGAGTTTTGCATTTCCTTCTCTTATGTTATGGATCCTGATCTCCTTTTAGATTTTCCCTCAGAGGCCATCAACTCTTTTTGATGACTCTTTTGATGCATTTTCAGCTGATCAGGTTTGTGTATAAATGCCACCTGAGATAAGTAGTTGCTTTGGTAGCAGATAACTGTTTATTTTGCCCACATAGGATTTATTAGAAATAGTAAAACTTCTGTCCTAGTCCTGTTTGCTTCTGTTCCTTGCTGTCCTTGCAGTTCAGTATTATTAGTTATCCTTCTAGTAATTGTGGCTGCTGTTGTGAAAATGTAGGAGAGAGATGTTGAAGTTGTTTACCAAGATTTAACACTTCTGAGGTCCCTGTATAATTATATGCTACTAGGGCAGCACTGTGTTTGTACCAGCTGAGCAGTAAATTGGACTGAACCACGTAAATTTTGCCCACTTTACAAATTAAAAGGTATCACATTGAGCCACTATTGCTGTATTTATTGGCTGTGCCTTTGACAGGAAACTATTTGAAATGAATGGTGGAAATTCAATTATGTTTTCATCAAAGACAGGAGCAGGGAAAATCCTTTAGTTCATGCTTGAGGAATGCTGTACAGGAGAATATTGAAGACATAATTGTCTTTGGGTGAATAATAGATCTCAGAATGAGTGAACAGCAGGTTTAGCCAGCATCAGCTTTCAAATTGAGCTTAAATTTTTACAAAGCTGTCAATGGACTGTGACAGAGCAACTCAGACTTTGAAGCTAGTATATAAAGTGAGATGCTAAAACATGTACGTAGAGGGTACAGCAAAGCACCAAGTGGTACAGCTGTTAATGCTCTTTCTCAAATTTTCTCTTAAGAGGTTTGTGCAGCTCCAAATGTCTGTTCTAATGCTGTGAACAGGGATGATGGTATGGCATATGCTTGGCTCCAGTTCTAGGTACCCTATTTTTTTTAGGAGATAAGATGTCTTTTTTCCCCCTTTTGTCTCTGTAGTTATTTTTCCATTGGGCCATTAGACTTACTATTATACTTAGTCATTCAAAGAGAAATGTTATTGTGAACAGCCGGTGACTTTTGAGCTTCCATAAACTAAGTGCTATTAGAATTTCTGTCAAGTAAACTTTTTTTGAAGCTAGAATGACTTGATGGAAACAATGTTTCCAAGGAATGTTAGGCAAATTTATTTCCTTTAACTTAATGTATTCTAATTGAGAGTGCTAGAATAAAAGGAGACTTATTAACACTTATCTTTTTTTTTTTTTTTTATCATCTTTCTTCCATTGTTTAACCATTTTTGCCTTTCTTTTGTGCTCATGCTTACTGCTATCTCACTGGCTAGATTTTCACACCAAGGCCATGTGACTTGTTTGCTGATTCCAATGGGGTTTTTTCACCAAAGAAGGTTGGTTTAGTAACTGTAGTGAATTTAAATCTAGAAAAGCTTTAGATGAAGAGCTTTTTAGCTGTTTGTTTGTATCAGAAAATGTTGGTAGTTTTAGATTTTCTTTTGACTTTGGTGGACTTCGCTGCATGAACTCTTGGACTGTATCGCCCGAGAAAATCCAAAATTGCTTCCACATCTGTTTCAAATTTTTACGTGAGCACTCTCTTCTACTGTTGGACCTCCCATATCAAAGCTTACTTTTCAAGGAATCATTATGTTTTTAACTGAAGCCATAACTATTCCCTCTTTCTTTATCTTCTGAAATATCACCTAATCGGAGCCGTGTCTCTGCAGTTAACTTTGTAAGGCTTTTCAGTGCTACAGGGCTATTTTTGAAAAGATGGGCTACGGAATAACCTGGACATGCGTAGCAAAACTCCTGGATTATTATGCGTTCTCCACAGCTGCGAGAAGAAACCAAAAAGTCCTCAATTAACTTTTCTTTTTCTGTTTCAGACTCCTCATCTTGTAAACCTTAATGAAGATCCACTCATGTCTGAATGTCTGCTCTACTACATCAAAGATGGTATTACTAGGTGAGGGTTGGTATTAATGTGCTCTGAAGTCTGGTTTGTTGCTTGCTTACGTTCCCATGCTGGAGACACCTTGAGTTTAGATAATAATTGTGGCTTGAGTGCTAAGTATAAATGAAACATCAGATTTACTGTAGATGAAAAAAGCACAGAAATACATTTTCCTTTAGGTTTACTTTGTGCTTTAAAAGTAATTTCTGCAGTCACTCTGCTTTATTAGATGTTTATTATTGCACTGGACAGTAAAGGAAGGTAGGATGTCCCTTTTAATACATAGGCAAACAAAAGAAATGAAGAGTACTGGCAATGCCAGTCTTCTGCTGTCTTCTTGAATGTAACAGCTTCTTGTGTTTGTAGCAAATTAAGTTGTCAACTTTTGTGAATAGCAAGTATCTAGAATTGCTCAAATATTTTACTTTGGAGCGGACATAGGTTTTCATACTTCTGAGGCTTAATATTATAGACTTGTGTGGCTATTTCTGGGATGTATTGTTCTGCAAACTCACAGAAGCTGTCTTACTTGTTCTTTAAATGTTTTCTGTTGTACTCAGGGTTGGCCAAGCTGATGCTGAGCGAAGGCAAGATATTGTGTTGAGTGGAGCTCATATCAAAGAAGAGCACTGTATCTTTCGAAGCGAGCGGAACAACAATGGCGAAGGTGAAAAATTACTTTTTCTAGCTAAGTACTACTGACTTCTTTTTTTCTTTTTGCTTTGCTTGATAGTTGGTCAGGGTGTATTTCAATTTAAGTATTTGCACACACTTGTCTTACTTCAGGAAACCATCAGCTTTGACTAGCTGTTTTCTTGAGACTTGGTGGAACAAAATAAAACTTAGGTGGTGCTTGCATCACAGGCTTCTGTATGATAGCTAAGTTCTGAATTTTGTTAACTATACACATGAAAATTCAAACAGAAAATAAGTAGTAATGATTGCTACTTGCAATATTGAGATGTCAGCAGTATTTATTCTCTGAAGTTTTATTAACCATTGTAGCAGCATTAAGGAGTGATTCACTTGTATCTTGTTTTGGTGTTAGTAGGAAAGGGCAGAAAAGGAGAGGTCTCTAGAGTATGCATGGTTAGCTGTTTCTGTACGATGCTCTAAAGTCTGATTCATTGCTTTCTTTGTAGTTATTGTTACTTTGGAGCCTTGTGAACGATCAGAAACCTATGTTAATGGCAAGAGGGTTGTGCAGCCTGTGCAGTTGCGCTCAGGTAAGAAATGTTAGAACAGGTTGGGTTTTTTTCAGACTCTACATCTAAGAGTTGTACATATGTGACATTTACATCATTTGTAGAGAATGTTGGGTGCTATTAAAGTACAGGAGTGTTAACTTCCTTGGAGCACAGCATTTAAACAGAAGTTACCATTTTTCTCCTGTCAGCAGTTCCTTTTCCTTCACTCTTTGCTGCACTAACTGTACTTAAATATTCACTGCCACACAGCATCCTGCTTGTCCTTCTGCTTACCCTGATATTATTCTAGTACATTCTTGCCCAAGCCTATTGCCCTTGGCAGTCTCAGTGAGACAGAGCAGACAGACTGCCAGCTGCTGATGGAAAATTCCCAGCTTCCTGGCAAAGAGAAGATATGACCCTCTGCAGGACTACAACAGCTTCTCTTTGCTCTTGTTAGATTTCACACTCAGTCCTCTACATTCCTTCAGAAAGGCATGTGGGGAAAGAATTAGAGGGGAGGAGGTGACTTCCCTAAATTATGATTTTTAACCCATCTTTTTCAAGACAAGATGTTTTGTGTCCTTTTCTCTTTTTTCCACTGGTTAAAAACAAACAAAAAATACCTCAAAATTATTTGCACGAAGTTATAGGTATTTGTGTGGAACCAAGCGTATTGACTTTAGCACAAGCCTGAACAATGAAGGAAGAACACTTTTTGTTGTTATGTGCCTGCATGTAGCTCACACTGAAAATCATAACTCTATCATTTAGTAATTACTTCCTTTAAAAAATAAAGTTGATATCTTTTCCTTCTGCATCTGGACAATTTGAATTACCAGAAGAGTTTAGATATGGCTTTTGACATCATTAAAAGCCTATATTTTAGCAATAGATTCACAAGGGCAATTTTGGTTACTCTGGCGGTCTACTTGCTAGAATAACCTTTATGTTTGTATTTTAACTGCATTAATTTGTTGTTTGGGAGAGCAGAGACATTTTGCTGTCTTCTGTCAAGCACATGTCTGAGATTTTGTGGTCATCTGATATCTCTAGGATTTAACTGAAAGGCTTGCAATATTATGTTTCTTCAGCTCTTCCCACATCAGTTAAAAGAAGCTTTAAAATCCTTCCACAAATCTCACTGATTAGGGCTCAAATTAATACATGTAAACCACATTTTTCAGAAAAGTAAGCACCATGCGTTCTGTTCTTTGAAGTTAGACTTTCTCTAAGCTGAAGTTTCTGCTAAGTTGGCTCTTGCCCATGTTTTGGCAGTGTCACTGAAAGAGAGGAATGGGGTTTAGTGAATGTTCTGTTTACTGCAGCTGTTGATTAGTCTCCAAGTCTGTCCTTTAATTTTTGATAAACTCTGCCAGAATGGATCTTTGAGGATGATGCCATTCTTTTTTATTTATTTGCTTGTTTATTTTTACAAACCAGGCATTCTTTTTTTTTTTTTCTTGTTAATTGCTTTGGAATCCTGAAAGAATTAACTTCTGTTCCTATTTTTAGGAAATCGTATCATCATGGGTAAAAACCATGTCTTCCGATTCAACCATCCAGAGCAAGCACGAGCAGAAAGAGAGAAAACACCATCAGCTGAGACTCCTTCTGAGCCAGTTGACTGGACATTTGCTCAGAGGGAGCTTCTGGAGAAGCAAGGCATTGACATGAAGCAGGAGATGGAGAAAAGGTAATAAAGAGCTCAGTTCTTACTTGCAGCAAGGCAGATATAGCTGGAAGCTATTAGGTTTTGCACTGAAACCACTCTGAAACTGATGTTGGTTCTATATATGGGAGACTTTTAAGTAAGACTTAAAAAAATAAACAGCAGAGTTACAGTATCTTTCCTCTTTCAAAATATTCCAGTGCTGGTTCTGCCAGGTGTTTTCGCTGCTACCTCTAGTGAAAGTTCAGAAAAGTTTCTCAAACTTGAATGTTTTGGTGCTCTGGCTCCTTTTATAAATAGATAAATAAATAAATCCCATTTTAACACCTGCCCCTAACTCTCGGTGTCAGATTTTGGTGAAGGACTGCCCTGCAACTTTTAGGTAGCTTCACTCCTATAGTAGTCTAATAGACCTCTCCTATGTAACAAATTAAATGCACTGAATTGATTACAGAATGTTCTTAATGTCAGTAAATTGTGATTTATTTATTTTAGATTAAAAGAGGGCAAAAAAGACAGTGGCTTTATAACAAAAATGAATTCCTTTTAAATGACTTTTACTCTTGTCATCGTAATCTAGTGTAATTTAGTTTTGTGTATAGAGTAACACCAGCATGAAAATAATGACCTCTTTGGCTACTTCTGCTCTTTTTTCTGTCTTCAGATTACAGGAAATGGAGATCTTGTATAAGAAGGAGAAGGAGGAAGCAGATCTCTTGTTGGAGCAGCAAAGGCTGGTATGTGTCTTTACTTGAGATTAACTATATCTTTGGCAAACAGTAATTCCTGTCCTTGCTTTTCTGAAAGTTTAGGAAGCCTGCTTGGGTTGTCTGCACAATGCAGTTATCCCTTTGCTTTCAAATAATTGTCTACAATGGATTATGATCAGAAAGCTACTTCCTGTTAATTTGGGATTGTAATGAACAGTGAAGAGGTTTTATTCAGTTCTTCTTGGGACAGGTTGGAATTCTTGGAACATAGTCTTAAAGAAGGGCATTTCCATGCTCGTATGTTTTTTGAAGTTCCTTTTCAGTAGTCTAATCAACTACTTTTTGGGATGTTTGCCTTGATTTTTGTCTTGGATCACCAGAAGGTACTAATTTTGTGCTGCCAAAGAGACTCCTAGAACAATTACGTGCTAGGTTTATTTTTTGAATGATGTCTGAAAATGTTGCTGCATTGTGCATGTTTTAACCCTTCTCCCTTCCCCTGCATGGAGTTCCTTGTAAGGTTCTTAATGCTACACGTGCTGATGGTGGGGTTATGACTAGGGAACAGGTGCACAAAGGGAATGTTAAGAATGGGAGTTCCACCGTTTCACCTATTGAACAAGAAATATAACAAATTGTCTGATATAGGAAACGTTCAGTTTTTCACAAAAAATACTTTCTGAAGTTGATTACAAATAGAAATGCATGCCATTTTACACAGCTAAGACCAGGTGTGAAATTTAGATTTCCTTAAGAAACTTGAGTCTCCTGATTCTACTTTATCTGTATTGGCTTGTCCTTTAGTCAGAATTCAAATGTAATTGTGCCTTAGTTCCCATAAAAGTTCTGAAATCACAATTCATCTGTTTGTATTGTGAGTTTGAGACCCCTGAAAACTTATTTTTATACACATGCTGTGATTTAAACATTTCTTATGCTTCTCCCAGAAGCAGAGTGGAGCAGAATGCTATCTTCTGTAGGCAGAAGCTACATCACTTTTTATTTATATTATATGGTGCACTCAAAGCCTTCTGCGTCTCTCACTATTCCATCACAAGGGAATAATAATCTCTTGGATGGAAAGGAATGGCTGCAGACTTTGAGTCAAAGCAAACTTAGTTCAGAAAGGAGGTTAAGATGTGACTACTATAATGTTTCCTCAATTTTGTAGTTAAAATTTGTGTAGCTGGAAGTAGTGCTGCAAAGAAACCCAATTCCATGTGGAAAGAAGAATAGTTGAGTATTAAGTGTTGGCTGTGTGTCAAAGGAGATGCAAGTCATGGAGTTCTGTCCCTTAAAATTTTGGTGATAGGCATGTGCAAAGCTACTGTATCAATTAAATAAGTGAGAATTGATTACCTGGGCATCTGCTTCAGGTAGAGCTGTGTTGATGTAAGCGTTGTGGAGGGAGATTTGTTTCCCCATATGCTTAAGATTAGGGGAAGATTATTTAAATAGTTTTTTGTATAATACCATACTACAGTTACTGTTTTCTCTAAGCTTGTTTTGGTTTTGCTGATCACTTAGCAGGCAAAGGTGAAAGACTGCATGCATTAGCAATGTAATTCCTAAAGGACAGCTTTCCTAGTTGTAAGGATCATAACAAATGAGATTGCTGGGCTGTTGAGCAGGATACTGCTTTTCACACAATGAGAACACTTCAGATGACAGCTAGACTTCTTGACACATCTTGTCATTTCTGTGTCACTGTACAGAGTGACTGTGCAGAGTCTGGAATGTGGAGAATTAATAGCTTCCTGACTCTCAACAGCAATTGGATAATGATTGGGGAATCTGGGAGTGCCTTCCAGTTGTTACTGTACTTAAAAATCATATTGCTACAATATCCAGCTATGTTAGCAGATTCTTCATCTTACTGTATAAGATTCACGTTGAAATATAAATATTCTTTTTGTTCTAAATGGGATTAGAATCTTGGTTATAAGATGCTGGCTAAGTTTGTTTACCAAATTGTTTTGGTTTTGTGCTGAGATGCCAACCAATCTGGGCATTTATTTATACTTAGATGTGCTATATAAAAAAAATAAATAAATTTGGAGGATAAGAGCTTTTATTTCCAACTAATTTATATGCCTTGCTGGCATTACTTGGAAATAGAAATATCATTCACCATTTTTCAAAACATATATGAAAAAGTGTTTAATAGAACTAAAATTATCTTCTTCGTTTTCTTGGTCGTTATGCCTTTGCAGTGACCACTTAGTACTAGAATGTGGGTACATGCCTATGTTAATTGGGTTGGTTATTCTGAGTGCATGTAGGACAAAGTCCACGTAACGTCTCTTAATCATGTTTTTATATGCAAGGCATCCTTTATCCATCAATAATAATATGGTCATCTTGTAACCTATAGGAATAATCCTGTGGGATTTGTGCCTTAATGTTGGAGTAGTTTGCATTTTGTCTTTCTGCTCTTGGATCTGTAGTTTGTACAGTGTTTTCCTCCAGGGCATCTTTCATTTCCACTGCAATCCACAATTTGTTAGATGGTTTTTCCTTAGGCTGCAAATTTTGTCAACTGTAAAATCATGAAGAGTTTGTTCTGTTTCTAATCTGATAGTTTTGGTCATGTTTTGACCCAAAGTTGTAGAAGTCAATTCTCAAATTCTATTCTTAAATATTACAAATACATAAGGTCACAAGAAGCTCAGAAACCGTGAATCTTAGGCTATAGAGCTTGTTGACCATAGAGCAGGACAATATTTCTTACTCCCTTTTAGTGTTCCCATGACAAATTATACTATTCCCCATTCTTCATGGTCTTCTACCTGAAATCTGAAGTTGGGAACCTGTGGTTCCTAGTTGATGACCTGGGTTTCCTTTGGCTTTAGAGTAGCTGGCAGTTACTCTTCCTGACTTCTCATGTATTATAATTCTCCATGTGAAAAATATGGATGTTAGAGGTTCATCAGAGACTGACTGCTGTGTTTTATTGAAGATGGTGTGCTCTAGTGGATCACACTAACACATAGGACTTTTTAACTTGTTTGAGATATGTCTTGATTAGTAATCCTTCTGAAAAAAAGTAGTCTGACTTTAATTCCTGGTTGCAGTAAACGATAATGGGGATATGCTTAACTTTGGTGGCAGTATACTTGAACAAACATTCCTGGCATATGGAAACCTGAAGTACTGTTCGTTCCAAATCATTTAGCAAAAGATGGAAAACTTGTAATGAAGAAGCAAAACCAGCATAAACTCTTAGCAAGTTTGTGGAAGCTCCAGGCTCTAGGGTTTGAGAAGAGGACAAATCAAGGATGTAAAATTGAGAATTCATATTAAAACAATTAAAATTGGGAAAAATAAAAAACTACTGCTACATTCTTCTGAAACTCAATCATCGGACAGTCAAGACCTGTTTGTTTTGGTTTTTAAACTAAACACCAAGGTGGCAAATGGAGGAAAAAAAAATCCAAAACAACCCACACCTCTGAAACTCTGATTCTGGATATCCTTTTAGCTTGTAGCAAGTCTCTTGGAGTATGAACCACTGTCTTCACCTGTCATAGCGGCACTTACAGTCCTTTTAACACTGAACCTTTTGGCTGCTTCTGTTTCATTTTTTTCTTATCGTCTAACACTTCTCTGGCTGCTGTTGTAGTGAAGCGGATTCTAAACTTGAGCATCCCTGCAACCATGCGCAACGTTACTAACCAGTGTTAACCCGACTTACTCTGGCTGCTCATGACATCTTCTCTGATGGCTGTTTTATTCACCTACCTGGGGAGGATTTGCTGAAGGAAGCAACAGCAGTAACCAAGGCAAATGTGTGTGGCGGGGATTTGCATGTCCTTGTAGCATGTGTGAAGTGCAGTTTACACTTGGTTTTTATTTTTTAATCAGGAACTTTGTTTTTTCTTGTTGTATATATGAAGATTTTTGGAAGGGATTGGGAGGGAAGAGTTTAGATGATCTGATATTTTGAGATGACAAGACTTATAAGTATAATGTTAATTTAGTGAAGAGATTTTTACAGTCCATGACTCTCGAAGATGTGTTAATGTCCTAACACGCAGTCTTCAGAGACTTCCTTATCACTTGTTCTATTTTGATTTAGTTTTCTTTGCCTGCTACTTCTTGTTTAGCTTTTCCATTTTCTTACAATTTTAATTTTGGTTATTTTGGGGCCACTTCTTGATTTTTGTTTTTCCAAAGGATGCAGACTCTGATAGTGGGGATGATTCGGACAAGAGATCGTGTGAGGAGAGTTGGAGACTGATCACTTCCTTGAGAGAGAAGCTGCCCCCCAGCAAGCTCCAAACCATTGTAAAAAAGTGTGGCCTCCCCAGCAGTGGGAAGAAACGAGAGCCTATTAAAATGTACCAGATCCCCCAACGCCGACGCCTTAGCAAAGACTCCAAGTGGGTTACCATCTCAGACTTAAAGATCCAGGCCGTGAAAGAGATATGCTATGAGGTAGCGCTCAATGACTTCAGGCACACTAGACAGGAGATTGAGGCTTTGGCCATTGTTAAAATGAAGGAGCTTTGTGCCATGTATGGGAAAAAAGATCCAAACGAGCGTGAGTCATGGCGAGCTGTTGCCCGTGATGTCTGGGATACGGTAGGAGTTGGAGATGAGAAAATTGAAGATGTTATGGCCAATGGTAAAGGAGTAACTGATGTGGATGACCTTAAGGTGCATATAGACAAATTGGAAGACATTTTGCAAGAAGTGAAGAAGCAGAACAATATGAAGGATGAAGAGATAAAAGTCCTTAGGAATAAGATGCTGAAAATGGAGAAGGTTTTGCCCCTGATAGGGTCTCCAGAGAAAGCTCAGTCAACTGTGGCTAATGCTAAGTCTCCAAACTCTGCCGGTGTAGCGGATGCGGATAAGAAGCCCACAGATGACTTAAAAAGAAGCGACAATGATGAACTCGCTAAAGAGGAGCGTGTTTCTCAGCTCATGGCAGGTGACCCAGCTTTCAGACGTGGGCGATTACGTTGGATGAGGCAAGAACAGATCCGATTTAAAAATCTGCAGCAGCAGGAAATAGCGAAACAGCTTCGTCGACAAAATATGCCTCACCGATTTATCCCGCCTGAAAATCGCAAGCCCCGGTTTCCTTTCAAAAGCAACCCCAAACACAGAAACTCATGGAGCCCAGGCACTCATATCATTATCACAGAGGATGAAGTTATCGAGGTTAGAATTCCAAAAGATGATGATAAGAACAAAGATGAAAACAAAGAAAAGGAAAGTAGAGCTGCTTGTAAGGACCCTCAGCAGCTGTGGAATCTTTATGGCCCGCAGAGGAATCAAGATAACATCCAAATTAACAGGCAGCAGCTCAACACGCAGTCACAGCCTAGCAATCAGCAGCAGGCATCGCCTCAGTTGCGCTGGAGAAGCAATTCTCTCAACAACGGCTCTCATAAAACCTTGCGGCGTCAGGCCTCGGGCTCGTCGGAATCCTTGTACAGCGGGCAGCAGAACCCAGACCTGCAGACTTTCCAGCAGAAGCGGCACATCCACCAGCACCGCCAGCCTTACTGCAGCCACGGCGCTGGAGGCAGCACGGAAGGCAACACCACAGCTGCCTTCCAGCCCAAGCAGACTGAGCGGCCTAACCACTATAACCAGTTCGTGACGCCCCCGCGCATGAGGCGCCAGTTCTCGGCGCCTAACCTCAAAGTGGGCAGAGAGACCACAGTATGAGTAGTTGGCCAAGGCTAGTCCTGGGGAGGAGGGGAGCAGGGGCAATGCTGGCTTGTTTTGAAACAGCCAGGATTGGCTTTGCTTCTGTCTTGGGTTTGGCCAGGTAGAACTTGAGTGATTTGGCACAAGGTACCGGCCCTTCAGCCCGCTCGGTTTGCATGCGACTTGGTGCGGTTTTATCGACATGGATTGGAAGAACATTCTGAACAATTCTAAGAACATTCTTCATAGACTAGAAGATTTGGAGGGAGGGATGTGGAGGGGAGAACTTCTCTGCTAGCTCATTTACCAATTTTTTTGTGTGTCTTGAAGTATTTTTCTAATGTTGAAAATATTGTCTGGAACTTACAAAGTACTACCTTCCTCCTGTGTTCTATGTAGACAATCAAAAGAGGAATTTAGTTTGTAGCATTGAATGTTTCTTGTGCCTTTTTTCTTTTGTTCTGGAAATAAGGACACTGACCATCTTTTTTTTAAATTGATCTGGCTCTTCAGTACAATATCTTCCACTCTTAACCCAAATTCTCAATAATAATCTATAAACCAAAAGCTGACTGACAAGACAGGTGGCTTTTTGTATAGAGAAAAGAAGAGCTATTGGGTCACAACAGTCCTACTGCCTGAGCAGGAGATGTCTTTTGTCCTTCTGCTCAAGTTCATAATTATTGATATGAAATTGCTGTGACAGTTAAACTTGCCTGAATGGAATTTTATGTAAGAATATATATATGGTTGAAGCAGTATTTTGGAAATAAGTTTTTTCTACTTCCCATTGCATCTCTAAGTATAATAATTCTTAATTATTATATGGAGACTGTGGAAAGGAACTAGGATTTTTTGAGACCCTGGTGCAGGAAGAAGCCTCGTAGAGCTAATTCTTATTTTATGTTTTCAGCTTTCTTGGGCTATGAGTCTGGGAGATGCTCGTGAAATAGTTCTTCATAGGAAGATTTATAGATCACTACTTTGAATTGGCTGGGATAAAGACAGGAGAACTGAACTGTTTCATCTTAATGTGATACCTCATCTTAGTGCCTTTGGTCTTGGATTATACCCCTGTTTCAAGACTCTTTTAACAAAGGAGAAGGTCATGTTTAGGACAAAATAAGATTTGTTTTCCTTCTCCCCACACTCAAGTGCAAGTTAGAATTTTTAATATCTATTTTGATCTGAGCTGCCTATACTTGCAAGTGATTTGTGGTAATACAAATGCTTGCAGTCTGCTTCAGATTGTTTAAAACAAATTACAGAAAAAATACTGATTAAGGAATAGCCTTTATAAGTTTGGGGTTTCATCCCAATTTTAATTATAGACCTCCCTCTTTCCTTCTGAATTTCTTCAAGTGCAAAACAAGATTGAGCATATTTCTAAAAATCTGTGGACATAAGTGTAAGCCAGTCTAAAGATTTGAGAGGAACTTATTTTTGCTCTTAAACTTAACTTGAATAAAATTTTAAAAACAAACTTGGCTACCAGATTCGATGCGATTGGTCCACTTGGTGGTGCATTTTACAGTTAAATGACCTGTGCTGTTTTGCACAAATATCCTTGATTTACTTGAGGTTGCTTATTATTTGATTAAAATACAAGCCCTACTGGTAACTGTTACTTCTGCATGTTTCAGCCTAGCTGTAGATAAATAGAAAGTGCCTCAAGCTTACCTTCCATTTGGTTTTTGTTTCTTGTCCTACTCTTTTTTTCCTTTTCCCAGCTGTGCATGGTGTAGGTGCTGGTTGCAGCACGTGGTAAGTGGCAGCCATGCACCGTTTATGTATTGTTTAATCCAGTGCCAACACTGCAGCCTCTGTACACGTGTTACTGATAGAATACTGGCTCTCTGACATAGGAGATCCAAAGTCAGTCCTCTGACTGTCCTAAAAGGATCAGCTGGTCCCACTATTTGGGACATTTTTTACTTTTATTTTGTTTGTCCACCTGTGGCTTTGCAACTTGCATTTGTCTCATGCTTTAACCTACTTGAACAAAGGAATTAAAACATCATGCTCAAAGCTGCCTTGATTCTTCAAGAGAAGACACTTTACAGATGAGCAATTCTTAGAGCGTGAGTCAAATTTGCAAAAGGAGATTTTGGGCTGCACGTAATGTTTTACTTTTGCCTTCCTCTTGAGAATTTTGTTTTAGGAGTGCATTGCACTTTACCCTTGATGTGCACCAAAACAGAGTTCTCATTCATATCCTCAGGAAGGCTTGGGCTCTTTTACAACTTAGAAGAGTGTCAGCACGGTAGGAGTATGTGAGCCAAGCAGGCAGTAGTCTGCATTAGGGATGCATTAGGTTGTAAGAGAAGAACAAATCCTTATTCTCTTGTCCCATTTATTTATTGAGGATTGTGGCTGCCTGTGCAAAGTCACCACATGATTCTAAGTCCATGCAAGTACATGCACTGACATGAGAGTTAGAACTTCTGCTATTTGCTGCGTGAATGCTAGACTCTTAAAGATTTTTTGCCAGCTTAATGTTCTGAGAATGAGTATCCATCAATGTCTTGATGATGGTGACAATAATGAACAATAGATGACCATCAATCTGCTGCCACACTTCTTTAGTGCAGTGCTTGAAAAACTGCCCTGCTTGTTTTCTTCTTGCGTGATTTGACAAAAAAGGAAAAGGGATAATAGTCAGAATGGAGTCCAGCCTGCTCTGAGGAAGCAGCTTTCTTCCTGGGTTTTAGAAGGATATGACACAAGTGAAACTTGGGAGAAAAGTCCTTTAAAATAACTAGCCATTTTAGGAATTGAATATTAATTAAAATGCAGCGCCTCATCTTAAAAGGGAAACTGTGAGAACTCGTGGATCTCCTTGTACTGTTCAGAGATATGCACACCTCTCGCTTCAAATTCTGCATTAATGGGGCTAATGAACACTAATACAGCTTCTTTCATAGAATACTGTGTGAAAGGCTTTCAGGTGAATGGAGATGTTGCATCCGTGATGGGAGTGCTGTTTTAGTAAGTTTAATTGCCATTGCTAAGTGCTGATGTGCTGTGTGCTTCGACAGCTGGCTTAGACCCACCTGTGCCGTAGTGATGGTTTGTTAAACATCCTTTAAGAGTCACTGGGGACACGTGGATTTGGGGATAGGGTGGGGAAGTGCATGCCACTAACGCTCCTCTGATTGACTTCAACATCCTTTCTCAAGCCATCTGAATGTAGGGATCTGTCAGGTTAGAGGATGCTGTTTTTATCAGTGCATTCAGCATAGTTTCAGTATCTCCCTCACCGTTTGTCCTTTACCTTTTATCTGTTTAAGGTTTGTCCTTTATCCTTTATATGTTGAAATTTGACTTTTGACACTTCCCTTTGAAACACTTCAGGAACTGCCAAATAAGATTTCTATGCTGTGTGCCCATTTGTACTGTAAAGAAAGCAGTGAACTGCCTTTGAATTAAATGGTATTTTCAGATCTGTCCATTGTTTAAGAAAAAACAATTTTTGGATTGTCTTAAGAGCAGGAATCTGCCTTGTGAAAAGCAGAACTGGTTTGTATTGTAACAAGTGCTCTTTCAATAAACTCTGAAATACTCTTGTAAGTGTCAGACTTGTCTCAGTGAAATGAAAATGAAACGTGCAGGCTTGTCCTGATTTTATTTTTTGTTTTGGTGTTGGTATTGTTCTAGTTGAGCTGAATTTAAGGTTTCTTTAAATTGCTCCTTGATATGGTTCTTTTGAATCTGTCCACCTTGAAGTTTCTGCTGTGAAGTTGCATGAAAAACAGCCTATGAAGATTGGTGTCTGCTGTCACAGTTTAAGAAAGCATAGTCATAGTGCAAGGGGCCATGTGGCTCTTAGTGCTGTCCCATTTAATCATTTTATATGCTGGTTATCCAAATCGTGGAAGAAAAAACAGAGATGGCTATTTTCTATTTACTTGAAATCAACTTCTTCCTGTACCTCAAATGCAGGAGGGACTTGCATGGACCACGGAACCTTTGCAGACATCGCCTAGGTCCAAAGTATCCAGGCTGTGATACAGTGTTTGGATTTAAAAGCTGGTCCACTCTGATCCCAAAAGGGTTGGCCTAGTCTGAGTGTAAAATATTTCCTGTTTTCAGAAAATCCATGATTGTTGTGGCTTTAGGTATTTCCAAGCCCTGGGCAAAATCTACTTTGCATTCCCTTTCTCTGCATCCATGGAGCTCATGATGGGGAAAAAAAAAGTTTGAAGCAATGCAGAAAACACGCATTGGGGTCCAGGGAGTCCAGGGTGCTGACCTTCAGGACAGCTTCTAGATGCTTTTTTATTTTCTTTTCTAGCACTCAAGGGACCTTTACATTGGTACTGACAATTGTATGGCATCATCTCAGCAGAGCAAACCACCCCTTTTCCAGTTTAGTCAGCACACGTTTTGTAAGTGAACCAACCTGAAATTCAAATTCACCCTTCTGCTGTTGCTCAGAGCCAATTGCTTTTAAGTACTGCCATGGTATCAAGTGCCTTGGGGCAGCCTGAGTCCTGTTTTTCTGCTTAGATGAGTGGTACCCATTTCTTTCTTTGATTATGGGAAAACAAATGTGAATTCTTCTGCTTAGTTTTTGAAGTAATGGATAGTTTGTTAGCGCAGAGATTTTTAAAAGAAAATCTATTAAGCATTTATTTATCTAGATATTTAAAAGTAAAAAGAGTGCATTTACTTGGCTCACAAGTCTGAGAATACAGAGAGAAGCCAAGAAGCAAGTCTTTGAATGAATGAATGCAACGAGTGTGTTTCTTTCATTCTGGAAGTAGAGGTTCCCAGCGGACTGTTCCTGATTCCTGACCATTCCCTCTACAGCTTCCACTGTCTCTGAAAGCATCCAATGAAAGATTCTACTTACATACTACTTGAGAAGCTCCTCCTTGGAGCTTTTGTCCAACACATTCTTTGTTCCTACAGTCTGGCCACTCCAGATGATGCACTCAGATCGTCTCCTTCAGATTGCAGGGAAGAGTAGCTTTGTGGTAACTATTAAGAGTTTCAGAAGTAATATCAAAGAAAGGATTTATGTCCGTTCTGTGTGAGGTTCTTTTCTGCTGGGCTGTGATCTGTTTACATGTGCTGTCGGCATGCACCCAGCTTGGAGTGGCTGGAGGGACAGTGAAGAAGGAGGAGCAGTTTAGCCAAATAAAATGTCAAGAAGAAATGAGAAAATTCAAATATGGTCTCATACAAAGGCTGTATATCTTTAATAGTTTGGTTTTCTCTTCTTAAAGCCATGGGGCGTGTAGGACCTTAACTAATTGGAAATTCATACTTTCAGCATGTTCTAAGAGCACAGCTGCCATTTTTTAATGACACCTCCAAGAAACATTACTTAGAAGAACACCCTTAAGATTCATCTTTTTTCAGAAAACTGTTTTAAAGTTTTTTCAAGTGATACTTTTGTTAAATTTGGTGTGATCACATTGTGGCACTGTGGAGTATTATGCTTGCTGTAGGAAAGCAAAGTAATGGTGCTGTTCAAGTCCCTTCCTGCCCCCGTGGCTTAGCCCCATGTGTCCCATAAGGACATGCTCGAGGAGCTGGGGTATAGAATTCTAGCAAGCCTTGCCCTTTCCTTGGGAAGAACTTCCTGGCTCTATCTTTATTGTCTTAAGGCATGTTTAAATAATGTCTAAATATGTTTAGAACAAACACGCTTCTGCCCTAAGCTCAGCCTTTTTGTCTGGGAGTGGTATTCCGTCTTCTGATGTAGTAAATACAACATGAGAGAAGAGCACTCGTACCCCTAAAAGGAAAATATAATTGAAAATAAAATGTCGCGTTTCTAGGACCTGAAATGAATGTCATTGTGTCAAAAGACAAACTGGTGATGCTGTTGATCCTTCTGTTTGAGAAAATGGAGCTGAATAATCCTCCCCTTCGTTACATTTATTTCCATGCTTTTCTCTGTCTCTCTCCTGTGTCCCTGCAAGCACGTTCCCAAAAATCCCCTTCTTCCAGTCCTTACCAAAGAAACCTTTTATTCTTGCAGATGTTTTTAGCATGGATATCTGATGATTTAAACCTTTCTTCTTACAGATGTTATGAGCCTGGTCATCTGATGAATTAAAAACAACAACAGCAGTGCCTTAGTTGTGTTGGCCTCTGCCTACTCTTTCTATTTTCCAAGGACAGATTATACTAAAACAATAGATGTTAGTGTGTGGCCCCTGGGTGTTAACAGACTTGTCTTTATGTATCTGTTCTTTGTCTGTCATGTCCTCTGAGGTGTTTGTGTCTCCTGACTGTTCTTGCTTTCATCTGTCCTCCTACACAGTGTCTCCTCTCTCCCCACAGGACTATGAGAGTAAGCTGCAAGCCTTACAGAAGCAGGTAGAGACACGATCCTTGGCAGCTGAAACAACAGAGGAGGAAGAAGAGGAGGAAGAAGGTGAGTTCCAAACTGAAAATAATTTGGACACGACCAAGCCTGAAGGAATAGTTGCTATAATGTATATTGCAATAGATAAATATTCTGAATCCATAATTATCACAATATAAAAATGTAAAATGCCTGTTCAGAGAATGTTGCACATGAACAGTTGATGTGAATCCTCAAGTTCAATTGATGCACAAACTAGCTTAGTTTAACTATAAGCTTTCATTTGGTGATTTTGAATTTGAAGGAATCTGTCTCTTTTTGGTGCTGGCAGAGTTAAAATATCTTAATACCTATTGCCTTTTTCTTTTTCTGATTTTTGAATTTACTTTTTTCTCCTTCGTAGGAATTCATAGGAATGTTACATCTCCAAATAACTCAATTTCTGGACAGTAGATAGAGCTTCATCAGATCTATAATACTTGCTTTTATTCCCGTGTTTTATCATGCAGCTGTAATGATTGCTAACTATTTTAAAATGATATGGAGTAGGAAATTCTTGTTTTCTATGTCCCAAATCGTCTTACTTGGCATTTTATCTCTAATGCCAGTGGTGGGAAAAAATTAATCTAGTTTTTCCTCAATGAATAATAAAAATGCAGATTTTTGTTTTGTGTTTTTCCCTGCCAGAAAAGATGTTGAAAACTTAATGACACAGTCAGCAATAGCAGTAGATACTGCATGTGATGACTTAGCAAAGAAGCCACAGTGTTTTATTTCTTTCTTTGCTCTTCACAGTGACCTGGACACGACACGAGTACGAACTGGCACAGTGGGCCTTCAGGAAATGGAAATTTCACCAGTTCACTTCACTGAGGGACCAACTCTGGGGAAATGCAGTATATCTGAAAGAAGCCAATGCAATCAGTGTAGAATTAAAGAAAAAGGTAGAAGCATGCAGAGTATCTTTTTGAATTTCCTGATTTGTTGGTATTGACTGTGTAATCCTGCTTTAAATGCTCAGAGTCTGTTACTGTCTTACAATCTACTTATTGGTTTAGGATTTAGAGGGTTCAGAAAATCACAGATCTCTATGATTCAGACTGCTGGTTGAATGAGTGTCTTATGCAAATCTGTTTGATATATTCTTCTTCTCATTTCCCTTGTGCTGTTCCTGTCCATATCATAAACACATGTGCATACACATTTCCTCTGGGGCCTCAGTTTTTCTTTTGCTTTTAACTTCATGTGGTCATTTATCTCCATAAGAGAAGTGGATGCTGCAGGGTATGCTAAGTCTATAGTTTTCCAGAGCTCTGGTGGTAGCTGTGATAAGAGCAAGTTATGTGTATTCAGCTAAAAATGTTTTGTACCATTTTAAAACAAACCAAAAAAAATAATCACATGACTTAGCAGAAACAAATCTATTCACAGAGGTGGAAGTCTAACTTCCTTCATACGTTGCCTTAGGTTATGTCCCTCTCCCCTTTGTGGTACCAATATTTGATTACTCTGAACTTTTTTTTTTCCATTCAGGTGCAGTTTCAGTTTGTCCTACTAACAGACACCCTCTACTCACCACTGCCACCGGAGCTATTGCCCCCTGAGATGGAGAAGACCCGGGATAACCGGCCTTTTCCCCGGACAGTGGTAGCTGTGGAAGTCCAGGATCTGAAGAATGGAGCAACGCATTACTGGTCCTTAGAAAAACTCAAGTATGAAAATGTTCCTGGAGAACAAACTTCCTTACATACAAGGAAAAATTCACTGAAAAATTTCATCCCTTGCTGTTCATTCTCTGTTTTATTTGATTTCCTCTGTACCCTCCTGAGTGCAAACTTTCCGGACAGTACAGTATGTGAGAAATACCAGCTTTCTGCAAAAACTACCTTAAATTCCCCAGCAACATAGTGTATTACAAAAAAGGATGCAAAAAATATGCCAAAATTAGATATCCAAGAAGGATATTTATAACTTTGAATGAAATCCAGCATATATGTCTCTTCAGAAGTGACCTTGCCTTGTTCTTTGTGGGCATAATCTGCAGATATTTTCCCCAAATCCCTTCCACGTCAGGGGATTCATACAGTACAGACCTCAGTGGTACACGCTCCTATTCTCCCTTTCCTACAATAATTTCATATAGGCGAATTCAGTGTACCCTATTTTGTTTTTTCCCCTCTCTGTATTAATTTTTGAATCCTGCTTTCTTCTGTGCAGGCAGAGGTTGGACCTGATGCGTGAGATGTATGACAGAGCAGGAGAAATGGCATCTAATACACAGGATGAGAGTGAAAGCACCATGACAGGCAGTGATCCCTTTTACGATCGTTTTCATTGGTTCAAGCTGGTTGGAAGGTATGTGACGATAATCTCAGCTCCTGGTGCACTGAGAACTCTCTCATCAGTGCCTGGATGGGATTTGACTTTGAATGTGGTTATAGACTGAACAGCCACTTAGTGGCAGTTGTGTGTGCTGTCTAGGTGAGTTCTATCTAAAGTCAATGAAGGAGTGCACAGAGAAGATGAAGAACGCTCGAACTTGCAGGAAAGGTGGTGCAGCGCCTTATTGACACAAGCAATTCAAATAATGTAGTTCCATCCTTCAGAAACAAGGAATATCTAATGGGATTCTTTAATATTTCCTGATGTTGGCTGCATCTTTACAATATTTTTATTTACGAAAATGACACATGTTGGAAATACAAATTCTAGCCCTGTTAAAGAGATGTGCTGTCAATATCTGTATGTTTGCCCATGTTTCTGTTCATTTTTTGTTTTCTTTCAAACTCAAGGATGCTCTTTTTCCTGACTCTGTTAGCAATCCCTTTTCTTGTGTTTCATTCCAGTTCAGGTGGTTTGAAGCCTTTGCTTGTTGCTCAGGTGGGCTCTGTGCTGATGGCAACAGAAACTGTTAAATGAAGCATTCTTCTTTCCCCTCACTGTGTTAATCAGTATTCCATTAACTGATATCTTAGCTCCCCCATTTTCCATGGCTGCGTGAATGAGCGCCTTGCTGATCGCACGCCCTCCCCCACTTTCTCCACGGCTGACTCTGACATCACTGAACTGGCTGATGAGCAGCAGGATGAGATGGAGGACTTTGATGATGAGGCCTTTGTGGATGATACTGGCTCCGACGCTGGGACCGAGGAGGGATCAGACCTCTTCAATGATGGGCACGACCCGTTTTACGACCGATCCCCTTGGTTCATTTTAGTGGGAAGGTTGGTGAGGTTACTGTGAGAATGGCCAAAAGGGACCAGCTCTTGCTGTAGGTTGCAGGGTTTTTAGCTTGTGTTGCACGGAGTATCCACCAAGTGAGCCAAAATAGCCATATGCATAAATTGGAATCCCAAGGGAGTGAATATAGTTTACCACTAAGTTTTAAGTTTTACTGTCAGAGGCCAGGAAGGCCTAAATAATAATTGAGAAAATATTTAGATGCAACAGTGTGAGTGAATATACTTTTAGTTACAGGTGACTACCACAATCTAGAATGAATGTGGTTTTGCTTTTATACAGTACTTAAGCCTTATTTATAGCAATGCTCTATGTAACCATTGCAAGATCATGAAGATAACAGTGCAGTGTCTAATTTTCTCCTGTAGAAAAGTATCTCAGAATATGATGGAAAGTCTTTAAGTCTAGTCCAGTAAATCTGTTTTTGGAAAATTCATCTAGCATCCTCTGTATGGGAAGAGAAAAGAATGGCATGTGGAGAATGGCCCTTTCTGGATGAGGAAGAGTACTCTGAGTTTATTTGATTCTCAGATTGTGTGACTCTCAGACTGTGTTGCCTAGCAGAAGGATATCATCATTAAAGTTCACTGGCTGTTGATGTTGATGCGGTATTGTCTAACTCCTTCTTTAGAGGAGCCATTTACCAGTTGCAATTAAAACTTGAAACTTCCTTGACCTTGTTTTCAAAACAAAAATTATGGTTACTGGAGATGCAAGGAACTACAACAGTCCTCTTTTGATCTCTGTGAATTTGTGTCCTCTTGTGCAGTGTCTGATAATACGTTTAATAAAATGTAATTCCTTCAGGTTGGTCTGATCCACGAGAGTCCACAAGAGACATTTTGGGAGTGCTGTTTTATCTGGCTGGGTAGTGGCTGTCAGCTGGTTCCAGCACACGTGCACTGTTGGCAGAGGCTGGGCTGCTTTCCTGTGGCAGCACTGGCATGCTCCTGTTGTGCACGTTCTTTCAGAGCAGGGCCTTCAGTGCTTGGGAAAGAGCTGAGCTATTCATCTTCATTTCACAGACTCTTCAGGAAGCACAGGCTGAGCAAATGCAAAGTACAGTGAGAACAGTTGTGTTTCCTGGCAATTCCACAGCTTGCTTCTCGTGTCCGTGTGTTAGGGAGAATACTGAGCTCTGTCTCTACAGGCAGTTGTGGAGCTGCACCAGTTCAGGGCCCTATCCTGCACCATGTCAGCTGTGCATACTGAAGAACTCTGCTTGTGTTGTGAGGAGTGGAACTTTGCATTCTCTCTGCACAGAGATCTGATGAGCTTTTTTCACGTTTGTTGGTTAAATTCCTTGTGTTTTTCTAGTGCACTCATTCTGTGAGCAGAAAGTTACTTAACCTCAATGAGCAGAAACAGTTTGGATTCTTCTTTGTTTTATGGCATGAGAATACTTTTGAACAGTGTATCTTAGGATACATCCATCTACATAGATATTATCTTGAGTCCATAGTAGTGTTCAGTTCATGACAAAACCAACATTCTCAAGTGCTTTTAATTAACCATGTACTGTTGTACATCTTGTGGAATGCATGAAGCAAAGAGAAGATAATTTGTAATTATCTTTGTATCATCAATAATGTGTTCAGGTCAGGGAGCTGAGGATAAGGAGAGATTGATCGCATACTTATCCAATGACCGTGTAGTTATCCAACTCCTTGGGGCATCACGGTGGTTTTTTTTCCCCTGTGCTGTGATGGCCTTTTATTTGTGCTATAATTAAAAAACAAAAGGGGATGGAACAAAGAGCTGGTCCCTTTAGCCATCTCTTCTGGCATGCTGGGGTGTTTTTTAAGACCAATTCTTTTTAATTGCGTGACATATCAAACACTTGCTGTGTTTTTAAGGGAGGTGGGAGAGGATTATGGGACACTTTATTTGAATCTTGATGTGTTTATTTAAAATTATCTGTTGTCATTCTGAGTTTTGTTGATTTTTGTTTGATTTTCGAAAACTTTGTGTTTTGTTAAATTTCATTTCTAGTTTTTGTTGTCAGTATGCCATTTTACCTCACCAATCTTTCTGCTAATACAACTCCCCCCTTTCAGTCTGCTGGGCTAAGGTGCAGGGGGACATTTGTATGTGGGGTGCTGGGGAGTGGGAGTCCTCCCAGATGTGGGGAGGAGGAGAAGGATAACCCTAATATTCCATCCACTCCTACCTGATGCTGTCTCACGATGAAGAAGGAGGAATGGCACCGGAAGGCAGCATTGCAGCATGAAACAGCTCTTTTCTCTGCACAGAAAATATACTGTGGCTCTCCACTGCAGAAGATATTCAGCATTGTCTTCACCAAACGGGAAGCTGAAGACTTTTTGCATTATGTGCTTTTCTTTCTCTCAGTTAAAATGATTCCAGTGAGCTGGGTAGCTGGATGGAAAGAAGTTAAGGAAGATAAGAAATATTTTCTTTGGCTTTTTACTGAGACGACAGAACTGCAGTTGCTAGTGTATTGGACAGCAGCTTCAGCCATGCATACAAAAATATCTTCTTCATGCAGTTAATAGTTTTACTTTCTAGTAGTTTGGCTTTGGAGTAGGAAGGCTTCTGTGCTGACTGCCTCCATTAGCTTATGAAACTCTCATTTGTATACGTACCAATACAGGACTCTTTTCTGTAGGAAAAAATCTCTGTTCTCCTTAGCTTGAAATGTGGTTTTTCAACTCATTTTTCCTGATGAGCCTGTAACTACCTTCCTGAACTCCACCCCTGGTCCAGTCCAAGTGAATGATTCCAGTTTGTTGGTGTGTGGGAGGGACTGGTCTTGTTGCATGTTGGGATGCTGCTTTCTCAAATGAGCACTGCCTGAAATTTCCAAGCTGAAAATGAAAATGTTTCATTAGAGGGGGGGGAAAAAATAAATTTCCCATTTTGTTTCTGTAAATTTAGTATCTTCCGCCTTCCCCTGCTTTATCAATGTTTACCTCACTTTGGAGCAGACTGAAAAGGAATTAGATCCTAATCTTAGTCAAGTGTTAAGTTGCAGTTTTTTGTCATTATATGGTTTTCTTAATTTCTTTTGGTTTGTTACTTTTACAGCTTTATTAATCATTCTCTTTTCTATTGCGTTTTGTCACCATTTCATTTGTAGTAGCATTTTTGTCTCTTTGGTTCAGTTGACATCTGTTTAATACCCTCTCATTTCAAGATCATCCATCCTTGGAATGGGCGTGCAAACCCATGGAGGAACCCTCACCATTTTTCTAACTTTGCCTCTTAGCTGTATGTCACAAGCAATTGAGTTTGGATGAATCTTTGTGTTCATGGGACAAATTCTGTGGCTGATGGCACCAGACAGAGGCAGTGAACATTTTGGGCTCTCTTAGTCCCATTTTGTCATGCAGGACTTTCCCAGTGAATATTAAACAAGAAAAGTTATAAATCTGAGAAATTAATTACACTTAATAAAGACTAATAAGGACTGCAAGAAGCAAATCCAGTTAAACAAATTATCAGTGTTTCAGTATAATTTAATATGCATAAATTCATAATAATTACATAAATAGCCACTTTTAATTTAGTGACTGGTAAAACTGCTGGTTAAACTTTGTCCATCTCAACCTTCTCAACTGTGGAACAGCTCACTTGAATCACTCTTCCATTTTTTCCCCTTGTTGAGAACCAGCTTTTTCTACCTGACTTCTCAACATTCAAGTTTTGCTGTGAAGTGTGATGTTTTAAGACCTTCTGCAATTCATTGCAGAAACGTAAGATGACTTAATGTTAGTCTAATTTATCCTTAAAATATATACAATAAAACTTGTAACTGCTCCAAAATAGACCCTGCTTGTAATTGTATATAATTTTAAAAATGAGTGTATAGCAGGATCATCCAGTGCTGGCCCTAAATGTTTCTCATATTGTAAACTATAATCTATAAATGGTTGCTCTAGAGCACTGTTGTGGTGTTTTTTAAAGAAGTAATACTTCTAAAGATAAATAAATGTCTTCTACCATGCATACACTCAGTGAACCTTCCAAGAAACCCAGCAGGTGACTTAATGATTTCTTGGGGGAATTTCTGATTCCTCTGTGTACAATGTTATCAAATGTATGTAGAAGAGAAAAAAATCAGTCGCAGTTCTGTTTTGAAGAATGTTTTTATTTGTTCAGTAAAATATTTGAGGCTGAGCAGCACAGTATATCAATTCCTTTTTAATTTGTTTCAAACAATACTCATAGGGTGGAAAATTCAAATAATATTTAGTAATTCCTTAGTAGACTTCTACCATCTTGTTAACAGCTCTGTTTACAACTGTAGCACATCTAAAATTACCTTTAAAAAGCCCTCACCTTAAATTGTCTCCTTCATATGTTTGGTAACTTACTAATACAAGCCTCTGTGTCCAATTTGTTGTGATTTGGAGCATTTTGTGCCTTCAGTTAGTTTTGACACTGCCGAAGAGCCCTGTGTGGGCCACGTGGATACCAGACCACAGCACAGGTCTAACAGATGGATTGAAGTAGACTGAAGATTTGAATGTCCCATTAGCCAAGCAAATACTGCAGTCTGAGTTGGCAGATGATGGCCTAATGCTGTTTGTGTTTTCTTTCTTTCTTATTACCAGAGCATTTGTATACCTGAGCAATCTGCTGTACCCAGTGCCTCTTATCCACCGAGTAGCTGTGGTTAGTGAGAAGGGAGAAGTGCGAGGATTTCTGCGAGTAGCAGTGCAAGCGATAGCAGGTGAGGTGCTCCGTGGGCTTCACATTGCAGCTCTTTGGTACACCACATACAGCTGCAGCTTTAAAAAACAGATGATCAAGCAGCAACTATTCTCTTATACTCAAACCTAAATCATTTTCATGTTTCAAAGAACACTTGCTCTTTGTTATTAAGCTGCTGTTGAAATTTTTTCATTGGTGTAATCATGTGAACCAAGTGGGGGTAAACCTTGAAATAATGATGCTGAGCAGAGGCTTTGAACATGGTGATGGAATGTACGCTGCTTTTTAAGTCAGCACAAAATAAAGCAGTATACTGGCTCCCTGTATAAACAGTGCACAAGGGTATATGCAAGTCTAATAGTTGTGCTGACTTGCAGAATATAAAACATACCAGGTGTTTGTTCTTCTTAAACCACCCTTCTGAGTAATGTGCAGAAGTGTTCTCCATCATTCTCTGACTGAATAGCGTGTGGAGAAGTTCCTGAACAGACAATTTTCAGCTGTAATATAAGCAGAAATCAGCAGCAGTTTTCCACTCCATTGCCTCACTAAAACATGTGGAGACGTAGAAGCTGCTTTAACATGCTAGAGTTGTGCAGAGATGTAGGAACAGTAACTGCTTCGTCCGATTTTGAACTGCTGTTATATGCATGCCAGAGTGCACCTCTGTCTGCTACTCAGCTGCTAACATTTTCTTTTCGCTATGAAGTCAGCGAGTTGAGTTTTGTTCTTGGTATTTAGCAATGTTTCTTCATTGCTGGTGAGACCACAGATACTTCCCATAATTTATCCTTTTCAGCAATGGCTATCTGCCAACATTTATTTAGGTATGGTAACCCTGGAAGTTTCTCTCTCCATGGGAACATATAATGAAATCTCAGACTTTGAAGATGTGGAGGAATCACTCTGGCAAGGACTAAACAGCAAGAGAAATAAAGTCTATGTTATGTGTACAATAGTCTCATTTCTAGTTTAATTTGGTCTCCATGGCATTGTCATCCAAATAAATGGATGATATAAAGGAATACATTGTGGCTGTTGGAAACTGAAATGAGGACGTGTCTTGAAAAAGAGCCATGGCTTTATTTGATCCCCAAGTGAAGCTTCGAAACATATTCTGAATGTTGGATTTCTCCTGTAAGCATGCATTTACTGTGGAAAAAATAGCTGGCATTTAACCAGGCTTCTTTGCTGGCACTCTCTGTAAGGAGGGAGAGGTTAAATGGGCAGAACCACCTTTCAAACTTGCATCAGGTGTTTGTGGAGCTTTGCTGTTGTGATTGCTGAACTTATGACCAGAGAATTTTAGATGGCAGTTTAAATCAGTGCAGGTGTATATTCCCATGAGGGTCATTGTATAATAGTAAGTTAATTTCAAGTGTAATATCCTGAAATGAATATCATGAAACTTCATGGCTTGTCTTGGTTTCCCACACCAAAGATTTTATAGTGGGTATATTTCTGTCGTGATTTTTTCTACCTCTTATTCAAATCTGTTATCAGTTCACTATTCTTCTCAACTTTTCCTGAATCATTTTCTTTTCCCTAATGTTTTTTAGCTGATGAAGAAGCTCCAGATTATGGATCTGGTATTCGACAGTCTGGCACAGCTAAAATTTCATTTGATAATGAATATTTTGATAAGGTAAGTCTCAAAGTTTAATTAGATTTCTTTCAGCACAATAATTGTGTGCATCTAAAAGAAATAGTAAATAATGTAGAGGAAGAAGAGTGTGAGAAAACAAGAAATGCAGGAACCTGTTAAATGCAACTTAATTTTTCAGAGTGATTTTTCTTCGGTTGCAATGACTCGGTCTGGACTGTCGTTGGAAGAATTAAGAATTGTAGAAGGCCAAGGACAGAATTCAGAGGTTATCACTCCTCCAGAGGAGATCAACAGAATGAATGATCTAGGTAAGCAAGAAATATGTAATTTTTGGAGAATTTAAGGATCATCTAGGACACATTCAGGCAGTGATAGAAAGGGATTTGGAGTGTCCTTCAAAAATATGAAGAGAGAGAGGTTGAGAGGTAGAGAGAGGTTGTTACTAATGCACTGCATATAGTAGATGCTGAGTTCTTTGTTCAAAGAACTATGCAAAAAAATGTTTTCCAGGTACTTTTTTTAATCATAAAAAGTAATTTGATTGTGTAGTGGGAATAAATTGCTACCTGAAGGAATATTTTAAGGGGGGGGGGGAAAAAGACACAGAAGACCACTCAAACCAAAAGTCTAATTTAATATTGGCTGTTTGTCTCTTTCAGACTTGAAGTCATCCACTTTACTGGATGGAAAAATGACTATGGAAGGATTCACTGAAGAAATTGGTAATCACTTGAAACTGGGTAGCGTGTTTACCTTCCGTGTGACAGTGCTGCAGGCCAGCGGCATCCTTCCGGAATATGCAGACATTTTCTGCCAGTTCAAGTAAGAATTTGCTCTTATTTGCATTAGGCAGTCGATGGTTTAATAGAGAGTGCAAATAGTGGGCAATGTAGAGTCTGATGGAGAGCTTTTCAAATCAGTGGTACAGCAGAAAAAAACACCCTGTCGCTTATCACAATTTCTGCTACAAACAATGCCTTCTTTGTCTTAGCATGGCGTTAAGGAGTAAAGTTTTGCAGAAAGGAATTAAGAATGAGTGGGCACTTAAGTGGCTAGTTATAAAGCTTTAGTTTTAATTTTTCATGTTAAATTATCAGTGTTTGAATGCTCATGTGCTCAGCTGGCACAAAATCTATATGACCCTTGAGTAAATCAATGGCTCTCAGGTAAAAGTGTTGTTTGGTTTAGTTTCTTAGGTAAGAGAATGAAAATTGGGTGTTGTAAAGCCAAAACAGGGATTTTGGTCTGATTGTACAGGAATTGTGGCCCCAAAGATTATAACGTACACCCAGCTTTAGGCTATCATGCAACTCTCTGTAAACCTCTGGCACAATAAATTTATGGGTTTGCTTTTGGTGTTGGGTTCACAGCATGACAGTCTCCACTAAACTGTTCTGTTTTTTGTGTGATTTTTTTTCCCCATTTTTAAAAAGCTTTTTACACCGGCACGATGAAGCTTTCTCAACAGAACCTCTCAAAAACAATGGTCGAGGGACTCCACTTGGTTTTTACCATGTTCAGAATGTAAGTAGAACTTCAGATGAATAGTGAGTGATTGTTACAGCACTGGGGAGTTGTGTGTATCCTTCCTTCTAACCTCATGAGAGGTTTGTAGGAAAGAGGGGCAAGGGGAATTTCTAAGAATAGACAATAGGAGGAGTGATGAGATGGATGATGTAATCCCCAGTGGAGAACAACTTACAGAATGATTCTATGTGGAAGATTTAACTCTGCTGTTTTGCATCTATTTCCTGCCTTTGAAATCCCTGTTCCCATTCCAGGATGTTCAGTGAAAGCAGTCTGGAGTTCAGGAAATAAAATATATATAAAAGCAGTGATCATGATCTCAAATGAACAGAATAAATCTGTCGTCATGAACTGTGGAATCCTTCTGCTGCTTGTAGCTTCCCCTTCAGCTACTTGAAGTGCATAGTATTGAGGCTTTCATTGTTTTTCTTTAATAGAGATAAGAATTAATGCCTAGAACAAAAAGGAATGCAGTTGCTTTTGCTGTGAGCTGCTCTAAACAGTGTGAAAAACGTAGACTCCTAAATTTTAAAATGCACATTTTTAAGACTTCCTTTTTGTTTCATTTTCTTTCCTTACTTACCTAACAGATTGCTGTGGAAGTGACAGAATCGTTTGTGGAGTACATCAAAACGAAGCCAATCGTATTTGAAGTCTTTGGGCATTATCAGCAGCATCCTCTCCATCTGCAAGGACAGGACCTCAATAGGTATTGTTCACTGTTCTGGCATAAAAGCTGTTTGTGATCATGCTCAGGCCAGTTCTGCAGTTCAGGCAGTTCTCATACTCCTGAAATTATATAGCCACACCCTCACAAGCAGGAACTGTGACTGATGTGAGTGTGCTGGCAGAGGCCTGTTTACCCAGTGTAGTGTATTTTGTTAATGAATGATGGGATTGTCTACTACCTCAAACATGGAATGCTACTTTGCTGATACAACTGCATCCACCCTACAAACACTGGCAGTAGAATATTGTCTGCAGGACGTTCTTGGTGATCCCAGTTAGTTCTGAGTAAATCCTCATGCTCTGCTAGGTGCAGTATTGCCTAAAACAGGTGACCTGATGCAGAAAGGTAGGATGAAAAAGGAAGAGACACAAAACTAAGGGGAAAACAAAAGGCTCTCAACAGGTTATGTGTTTTAGAAATACTGATGCCAAAATTGCTGAGCATTTGAATTGGGGAAAGGACTTCTAGTCCCCTTCTTCCTTAGCTTAAGGGAGGAGGCTGTTCGGATTACTTAGTCTGGATTGCCCTCCTGCTGAAAGCAGCAGCTGCAAAGAGGAAGCATGTGCTAGTTTGAAGAGGAAATGTCAGCTGAGGCTTGCTCCCTTTCCTGAAGATATTTTGGGAAATGCCTGTAACCCACATAAATTTTCAGTGCAGGGTGGGGGTGAAATCATTGGAAAGTATAAATAGATCTTTTTCACTGGCAGCTAGGATTAATTAAGTTACAATAGAAAAAGGATTTATATTAGTCAGAGAAGTGTGAGAAGTTCACTTGTTGTGACAGGTGATATTTACCTGTCTTCATAGGATTGTGGGAGTCTTTAAAGACACACACTGGAGGTGTGTGTATCTATTTGATCTATCTGTGCTTAGCTGCCTCTATAAAAATCTCTCTTCTTTTCTTTGTAGCCCTCCACAGCCTTCCCGGAGATTCTTTCCTCCCCCTATGCCACTCTCAAAGCCAGGTGAGAGCAGTTCTCTAACTGTGTACGTCATGTGTTTGTTTGACATGAAAGATGAAGGTTGTAGTACATTCTTAAGCCAATCAGGTCACCAAGAAGTGAAAGGGAGTGAACTTTGCAAAGGGCATTGGATCCATCTTTGTCTGTCTTCCTTTCTATATATTCAACCTTCTCTAGTAGTAAATGCATCTTGGGTCGTTAAAGGGTAGAATTCCTTTCCTGAGGTGGTAACTGTATTTCATGAGCTCTGGCTATGAATCCTTATGTGCTTACTGAGCACTTGACTGGAAATTTGCTTATTCATTAACCACTCCATCTTTCTGCTCTAACATTTTTGTTCAATGAGCTAGGCTTGTTGAAATTATCCTTGTTTTCCTTTGCTTAATTTTAACAATGCATGCTGAACTCTTCTGGTGTTTTTTTTTTCCCATTTCACCTCTTATTTCCTCCTTATGCTTACTCTCACCTGCATGTTTCTACCACCTCTTTTTTTTGTGTGTTCCATTCCCTTTGCAGACCATGAAAGAAAAATTGAATTAATTAGGTATCTTATGTCTGGCTATGTAAACGTGCATGTGCTGAACACACTATCCGAGCATGCCAACGTGCTTGCATCCTCTGCTGTGGCTGCTTTCCAGGATGGGGCTGACCAGCTGCCACCCTTTCTCTTTCTGCCTGTTCCCAGCTGTCAGAGTGAGCGGGCTCCTAAACGAGATGGTTAGTAGCCAAATTTGATCTGTGGTAGAGGTAGAAGTAGTCTCAAAATGTGCTTCAAGATCCTTTTTTCCTAATTTTTATCTTGTAGTATTCTTGGGAGTAGATCTGCTGTGGCTGAAGTTACAGAAAGATGATGCCATGTGTATCTTTAGGGTTGTTTTAGAGAAAACACTATCGAGAGTCTATAAACTCCAGTGTGTTAAGTATCACAGATTTTTTGGTGGCTCTTTATCTCTTTCCCCAAAAATCCTGGACCTCTGTTTTTTTTTTAATCTTCTTTAGATAGTTTTGGAATATTGACATGAGAGATGCTCCATATGAAAAAACAGATACAGAGGAGACATTCTGCTGTGTTCTATGTAGGCTTCTGTTTTGCTCACCATGTGTTTTGTTATTGACCTGATATGTACAGTGCTGTTCCTTGCTTACTCTGGAACAAGTCATTCAGTCTTTCTGTGCTCATTTTCTTATCTAAACTGGTACAGGAGACTAGCACTTTGCAACATGAAAGTGAAGACCAAATTCTTAGCTTCCTGATTTGCTTTCTTCTATGGAGAAGGGAAAATGTTCATTCTGGGTGAAAAATGTTGCAGAGTAATAGACCCAAGGAATTCTAAATTCCAAACTGTTCAAGTAGCTGGTGGACATCTGAGGAAACTGTTTTCTTGTGGATCTACAGTGGCTTCTGTTACGTGTTCTTACAAACGTTTTTCCTAGTGCACTTCTGTTTCACTATGGGTGATGGTGGTGTTTTTTGTTTGTTTGTTTTAAAATCTAAGTAACCTCTTTCGATGCCAACACTTTGAGGAGTAGTGCTGTAAACACTATCATCATCATGGAACAAGATGTGATCTGAACCTGTGCATAGAATACATGGTCTTTATAAATCATTCTTTTTTTTTCTTTAAGTGCCAGCTACAAAGCTAAATACTATGAGCAAACCCAGCTTGGGCCAGAGTGTGAGCAAATACGACCTCCTTGTCTGGTTTGAGATCAGCGAACTGGAGCCAACTGGGGAGTAAGTCAAACATTGTAATTTGTCTTTTAAGAACAGCACTTCGTGGGAGCTAGACTTTTTACCTTGTTCTATTCTAGCAAGGTTCATGTTTAGCAATCATTATCTGAAAGTAGTTGGGCTTATGTTGCTCTGGTATCTGTCTAGTTTATAATGAAGGGGTACAAATTCTGCTGGCATTTGTTATCCTCATTGGAAAGGACTGAAGAGACAGCAGTGACATCCTTTGCTTGAAGTAATTTCCATTTTGAAATCCCATTTACTTCAGCTGAGCAGGTGCTGGGAGCATTCATTCTATGTTTAGGCCGTGTGTTTAAATTCTTTGCATCACTACAGAAGTCATCGGGCAGACCCTATTTTATGTTCACCTCTGCAATGCAGAAACTTTTCCCCTGAGAAATCTTTAGGCATTATATTGAGAAGTGAGCTCCACAGAGCTTTCCAGAAGGTTGGACACGAGGAAATTGTTTCTTCAGGGGAGATTTAGATTGGGCATTGTGAAGAACTTCTTCACATAGTGAGTGGTTAAGCACTGGTATGGACTGCCCAGGGCAGTGGTGCAGTCCTCATGCCTGGATGTATTTAAGAGACATTTGGACATGGGTCAGTGGTGGGACTCTCTAAGTCAGGTTGGTGGTTGGACATGATGATGAAGGTTTTTTCCAACCTAGATGATTCTGTGATCCTATGGTTGGTGTATGATACTGTGATACTGTGGTCCAATAAAGAGTCCGTTCTAAGAATTAGTGGAAACTCTCATATTTCTTCAGATATTATATGCAGAGGTAAATGCTGATGACAGAGTACAGGCTCATGTTGTTGTGCTGTTATATTTTTCCTGCCTGCTGATTTCTATGTCTCACACAGGTATATTCCTGCTATTGTGGACCACACTGGAAGCCTGCCTTGTCAGGGGACGTTCCTGCTTCACCAGGTACTAACAAAGGCTGTAGAACAGCAAGTTTCATCTCTGCAGGGCTAAGAGTGCTCATGACAGATTTTTGTCTCTCTCATGGCTTTTCCTTTCCCACACAGCTCTCTGATAATAGCTGTAGGGTCAGTCATCTTTCAATCTGTTAGCTTTGGAGAATATGTTTGATCCCTTGTATATTGCTGTTTCCTGTGCTTATCAGTGTGCATCCCACTCAGGAAAGATGAAAGCCTTCGTAAAGGCAGGAAGCAGTGCCTCCACTGTTCTCTAACTTCTACACCAGGATCGCTGAAAGAGCACGTGGACTTACATTTCATTGTTTCTACCTCACTGCACGTGGCAGTGAGAACTGTACAATTACCAGTGCATTTTAAATGTTTGTAGTTAATCTTACCAGGATAGGAACAGCTCTTATAACTTGGGAATAATGGTTGCATTCCAATTATTTCCTAAAACAATCAAAATTGTAACAGATGTATGTGAAATAGAGGAAGAATATCTGCATAAATAGTTGCTGTTTTATAGTAACTTTTTGTTGTATTTACTCAGTTATATATACTTTTCGTACTTACACTTTTTGTTGCATGTATTCGTAAGTGGGAGAGCACACATTATCTGAGTATCTGCTTCAAGATTTTGTGGTCAATTCCACCATATCCCAGGGACAGTACGTATCTTCTTCAAGAGCATAGCAATGATTTCAGGGCTATTTTAGGTGTAGTAGGAGGGAGAAGTGTGATCGCTGAAACATATGAGAACATGCTATCCCTCTGTTAGGTTAATTTTAGGACCCAGAAACACAGGTGTTTGTTCAGTTACATGCTAGTTTAAATTATCTTAATTTCTCCATTTTTACAGTATAAGTGCAAAATAAATGATAATATGCAGGGTAGAAATACTTACCCAGCATAAATGTTTGGTTTTGAACTCTACCAGGGAATCCAGCGTAGAATCACAGTCACCATTATCCATGAGAAGGGCAATGAGTTGCACTGGAAGGACGTACGAGAGCTGGTTGTTGGTGAGTGTATTCTGCTTTGCGTGTTGCTATTTGAGGAAGGAAAAGTACTAATGGTCATTTCTCTTTGCAACTTTTTCTGCTATCATTAAGAGTATTGGCTGTGGGAGGAGTTAAATTTTGAAAAAGATCTGGAGGAAAAACTTAAGTCTTGCAGTTTCCACTTACAGCTGCAGCTTTAATCACATAGTCTGAAATGAAATTTGGGAAAAAAGTTTTTTTCTGTATTTCAAGATTTAATTGATTCCCCCTTCTGCTCCTATCAGGACGTATAAGAAACAAGGCAGAAGTAGATGAAGCTGCTGTGGATGCTATTTTGTCTTTGAATATTATCTCTGCAAAATACTTGAAGTCATCTCACAGCTCCAACAGGTAAGTGAACAAAGTGACTACTCCTTTTAGCAGGAATCTAAAATTCCTTTGACGTGAGATGTTGGCAGCAGGATGTTTGGAAAGCTGTGAATGTTGCTAATAATTAAATGTAGAATTTCAGGGGCACAGGTTATGCACACAATGAGAATTACAGTACTTAATAAAGCTGAAGTCCATTGCTGTACATGAAAGATATTTTGATAATGCATTTGGATGACTTTCCATTTGTAAGGACCATTATAGGAGGTAGGAAATGAGTGGCTTAAGGAAGTCTCAGAATTGAGGCCAGAACTTTTAAGCTGACATCAAGGTTTATTGGGAGCTTGTCTCTGCAGCAGCTGCTGAATTCTAGAGGTGGTGTGCTTCTAGGCACTGAAATGGCTTCTAACTTCCTTTTCCAGTAGAGGCTTGGACTTTGAAATGTAGCGACAAAATTAAAGGTGGATTCAGGGTGCTGCTCCTGGCAGCTGAATGTCTGCCTGCCACCTAGTGTCTGTAAACACACACGGGGATGGTATTTGTAGCACTTATTCCTTGCCTCCTCTGGACATGGGTATTTTACTTCTAATGTACTTGAATGAATGAATCAGTATCTCTGGAACTGAAGGAGTCTGCTGCCAGTTCCCAGTCTGATGCTACTAGGTCTGCAGCTGGGAAGTCCTGTACCTTCTGTGCTCTAGCAATTTCAAGAAACTCCTGTGTAGCTCTGTACCCTTCTATTGGGAAGGCTGCTTTGGTGAACGATGAGGGTTAGTGCAACGTGACTATTGACAGTCACTTACTGAAATGCCAAAGTTTTAACTTGAGAGATGGCAGTGTGCTGGAGTGGGATTGAAGCTCTGCTCAGGGATATGTCTTACGTTTGCTCATTGTCGTTTTATGTGTTTTTTTGTCATCTTGTTCTGTTCCTCTCAGCTGTTGCTTCTCCATTCTGCTTTTGGCTGCACTAACTGAAGCTCTTTCTATGTTTTTACAGGCTCTTTCTTGATAAGGATATGCCTAGGTATTTTCTGTTTGCTTCCTTTGCACATAAAGATTCTAGAAAATAGAATGCTTTATGTCCCACTTGTATTGCTGCCATTTCCCTTCAGCTTTTACTGAATTCTGTTAGCGTACCTCTTAGCTCTTCTAGAAGTAGTACACCTCCTTCTGCCTTGTGTCAGGGATTTATTCAGGTAAAACTCAGTGAAGAACATGTGAAGATAAATTTTCCTTCACATGCAACAGATAGCTTCCATTGTTTGGTCTGATTCTCAAAATGTGCCATCAGAATGTAGTCCCTATTCATAGTCCTTGCTATTTTCTTCCTTTGTTCTGTATCAGAACTAGATTTGGAATTTCTTACGGTCTCTGACTCTAATGCTTGCCATGTTTGAAGCACCAAGGCAAGGGCTGCATGATTAAGTTATTTGAAATTCCAGCTCACAATTGCCCTGAACAAAAAGCTGTAGCTGCCATGTGACTGGCATTCAGCCTCCATTCTTAGGTTGGATTTGCATCTGAAATTTAACCATGTGGTTGCTATTTCTCAGTTTCTCAGCTGGCAAAGAAGTGAGACATATAGTAGCTGCTCAGACAGGATTCCTCTTTCACCTTCCAGGTTTTCCTGTGGATCACAGCCAAGCATGCTGGCTGTACAGTCTGGGACAATTTGCAGTCTGCCTTCTGTGTTCTGCCTGTTTGAAAAAGGGAAGACTTAAGTCTTCAGTGCTTTGAATTAACCACCTTTCACTAACACTAAAATCCACTTAAAAATCATTTCTAACTGCACATTGGTGCCTTTAACCTGTTTCTCCTGTTTTCTGTGCTTTGTTTGTTCTGTGCTCCCTTTTCCTCCTTGCATTATTTGCTATCCTGAAAGAGGTTTGCTCACTTGTGTTTCTTTGTCTCCCTTTATAACTATTCTAGCAAGTTCTCCTTTGGACAGGCAGGCCTGTGTGTATTTAACTTCCTGGCTAGACAAAATCCAGTGGAGTAACTCTCAAAGCTGTGTTTGACTTCAACTTGATGTTGATCCAAAAAGCACCATTTTGGTAGAGGAGCATTTAGTTCTGCACTGTTGAACGTTTATGCCTCCTTTTTTCTACTAGTGTAAGGAACTGAAAAGTGTGCTGTATCCCAGAATGATGAGGGTATAGGACCTTTTCCAAAGGAACATATATTAAATCAGTCTCTGCTTGTGAGAAAGGAGAAAACTTGTTTTCCTGAGCCTCTGTTAGAGAAGAGAGAGTATAATTGTGATTCTAGACATGATGACTTAGCTGTCCTTTGTGTGATGCTGTCTCTCACTTTTCACTTGAACAGATGAACATTCCTGATTGCTGCGATAGAACTGTGGGAGGCTTCAGCTCCTCTCCTTCTATGTACTAAATAGAAGAAATTTCTTAAAGTTTATGTTAGATCTGCAGGTTTTCACTTGAAACTGGTAGGGAAATAGAAATAAATCCTTATTACTTGAATGTAGGACTTATCCCTACCTATCAGCCATTCTGCTTTGCTGTCAGAAGGCACTGTTTTTATATGACTGTTAGAGAAATCTCTTCTAATACTAAATGCCAGTATTAGAATATGATATAGAATTCGTGTTGTCTATTTGAAATAAATAAATAAATCTTCCCATGCACATTGGAGGTCCACCTAGGCTGAATTGCACCTGAATCAATAGAGAGCAGCTCTGTTTGTTTAGAAACAGTCTGTTTCTGCTGACTTCCCTGTGGTGTTAGGATAGCTTTTGTTCTCCTCTACATTCCTTCTTTTATGTAAGTCTTTCTGAAAACAAGCGGTAGTATCTTATGCCAAACTATTTGCAGCAGAAGGAATCTTGAAGCAAAGACTTCTCAAGTATTTGTTTTGCAAACCGCTGTGGTCAGTAACAATTGTGTTGGATGATGCCAAGGAAGATGTGCTTTGCACTGACCAGTGAGAAGGAGGGGTGCAGAGGAACTCCTGCTGTTGAGCTTTTGCTGTACTTTTTTCCAGGACTTTCTATCGGTTTGAAGCAGTTTGGGATAGCTCCTTGCATAACTCCCTTCTCCTCAATCGAGTGACCCCGTATGGAGAGAAGATCTACATGACCCTTTCTGCTTACCTGGAGGTTAGAATTCTGTGTTGTCTTTTCTGCTTGTTACTCATATAGAACTACTGGAAACAGCAGACAGTGTGTATCTGAGAAGGATGCCTGCTGGACTAAGTGAGATCCTGAAGCCAGTGAAAGTCTGTATTCTGTTTCAGAGAACAGGGTGGAAAAGCCTATTCACAGTTAACATCTTGAAGTCGAGGCATTACTGCCTCACAACCAGTGTGAACTGTAACTTGTGATCTCCTTACCTTGCCTCATTTTATGTCTTTTTATCTGCAAATCCTTTGAAATGAGTGAACACTGTGGTGTAAGTACTACCAGTGTTGCAAGCAGCCGCCTAGCTCTTGGTTTTGTGTGCGACACACTGCTGTTCTCTGTAATACCATCATTTCACCCACAAGATACATCAAGATGCTTTGAACAATTCTCTTTCACAAAAGCACATACCAAAAAAACCCACCAAACACCCAAACAAGAATAGATTTCAAAAAGCTGTCCCACTAAAAGAGGGAACTTGTATAACTTAGCATAGTTGTCTGCAGATACTCATTCAGTACTGTTTTTTCTCTTAGCTTGACCACTGCATTCAGCCTGCTGTTATAACAAAGGATGTTTGTATGGTCTTTTATTCACGAGATGCCAAGATCTCTCCACCGCGATCGCTGCGCAATCTCTTTGGCAGTGGCTACTCCAAATCTCCAGACTCGTGAGTGCAGTTGGCAATTTTGGCATCTGATGTTTGTCATGGGAAGGGCATAGTGAGAATGTCTGCCTAGTTACAGTTCTCCAGTCTGGTTTTGAACCTTTTTTCTTGCTTGCATTTCAGTGAAACTCATGGCTTACCCCTTTAATGACCTTTTTTTTTTTTTCTTCAATCTTCTGTCTAAACAGGTGGAACAAGAAAGCCATATTTCAAGCCTGCATGTAGCTGACTCTAATCCTAACCTGAAAGCTGCTGCTGCTGCAGTGATGGCTTTTAATGGGGGGGGGCAGGAATAATGTTGGGGAAGTGCCACATTTAGAGCTCTTGCCATGTGTCCTGCCTATTTTATGTCAGATGTAGATCTAATTATTGACTCTACTCAAACTTCTGTTTGGGGATGCAAAACTAAAGCTGATCTGCTTTATTTCTGAAGATAATATTTTTTTCTCCTCTGTTTTCTTGTGAACAGCAATCGAGTAACTGGAATCTATGAACTAAGTTTATGCAAAATGGCAGACACTGGAAGTCCAGGTAAGCAGTGGCCCGGTGTATATGCACTAAAGATAGTGTGAACTGAAATATTACAGAAAAATTTGTAGGCAGAATTGAGTAAATTCTTCCGTCTTGATGAACAGAAACTTCTGTTTCTGCATTTCATAGGAGGAATAGAACATTCTATTCCATTAAAAAAACTGTATGAAAATTTATTCAGGCTTTTACTTCTGACCTGTGTCTGTGCTCACCATTGGTGAACCAGGGATTCACTGAGAACTTCACATTTTTGACTTGCCCAGAATCGGGAAACATGTAGCTGGATCATGGAGTTATGGGGCATAATACATTGATCATTATAACTGGGATAGCTGGGAATTGGTTTTGCAATGACAATTTTTTTTTTTGTCTTTTGATTACCACATTTTTGATATTGCTGATATTTGATGCTACCTTGATAATTTGGAAGGAATGTAGTTCACATAGTATATTTTTCTTTAATACCTAGTAATCAAAGCACTTGTGTTGAATTAGACTCAACAGGAGTTTGCATTTTATGACAGTAGGAAATACCAGAATTAAGTAAGAAAGCTGAATTAAACGAAACCTCTGGGATATGTGGCTGTTATTAAAGAATTTATTGCCTTGTGTATTTCCAGCCAGCAGCAGAAGTGTTGATTCTTTGCAGATTACTAATTAATAAGTGTTTCTCAGTGGCTTCCCTCAGGCGATATTTTTAACAAGTGTGATATTGTTTTTGGCTGCTCAGGAATGCAGAGGAGGAGGAGGAAAGTCCTGGATACATCTGTGGCATATGTGCGTGGAGAAGAGAACCTGGCAGGCTGGAGGCCCCGGGGTGACAGCCTCATTCTAGAGCATCAGTGGGAACTGGAGAAACTAGAGCTGCTGCATGAGGTAAGTAAAGGGATGGAGGAAGTGAAAGCAAAAAAGACAACTGTACATTTGAGTTTGCCTTTAGTGTACCTACAGCCTGACCTTCTGAGCTAAGCAGTATCCCAAATTGGAGTTTGTTCTCCAAGTCGAGATTTAAATATATTCTCCAACAGAGTGGATAGAAATGTTTACTTGTATGAATCTTATGAGACAGCTTAAGAACGAAGTGTTTGTAAACTAGGGAACAGCCTGGAACAGATTATATTCTTTTTTTCTTTTCTTGCTAGGTGGAAAAAACCCGACATTTCCTTCTGCTTCGTGAAAAGCTTGGTGACAGCATCCCCAAGTCCCTGAGTGACTCGTTGTCTCCCAGCCTGAGCAGCGGAACCCTCAGCACCTCCACCAGCATTTCCTCCCAGATTTCCACCACGACATTTGAGAGTGCTGTGACGCCCAGTGAGAGCAGTGGCTATGACTCAACAGACATAGAGAGCCTGGTGGATCGTGAGAAGGAGCTGGCCACCAAGGTATAACTTATGAGGAAAGCAGCATGGGTCTAAACAGTGTCACCAAAGATGATTCAGTATTAATTAAGAGCTTCTCAGTGTGGTGAATATCCAGTGTTGCATGAGTTTTTTTTTAATACGCTCTACAGAGAAATCATTGATCCTCACCAGTCAGTGCAGGTGACTGTGTTTGTGCAGTTATGGCTGTATTTCATGCCCGTTCATTTGATGTTCTGTAAATTAAACTTTAAAAGTTTATCAAAGGAAGTGGTTATTCACCTCTTCCTCTGGGCTTTTTCACAGTGGTTTAGAATTTGCATATTCTCTCAAGAGTTGCCAAGTGTGTCTTGGCAAATTGCCTTGTTTTCTAATTTCCCAGAAAATGTAAAAGTAAAACGCTTTTCTTTGTTTCTTTTTTCCTCAGTGTCTGCAGCTTCTGACTCACACTTTCAATCGGGAGTTTAACCAAGTGTACAACAGCATCAGTGACTGTAAGGTAAGGATTTCACACAATATGATACTCTACATTTGTAGTCCAGTAGAAATATATTTGTAGTGTGAAGAGGCAGAACACTTTATATTAGTTATCTTTAAATTCAGTTGGTTGGAAGCATTAAGTGCAGAATGTTAATAACAACCTGTGTGTACAGATGTGACATTCTGTTTTCACCCACAAATAGATTTATTATGGTTGTATGCAAAAAATTCTATCACTGAGTAGAGAAATGACTGGCAGAAATACTTTTGAGCCTTCTGCATGTGGAATGCTACATTCCAGCTAGGACTGAACATTAACTACAAAAAAATCCTAATATTTTGCATACCTTTGTCCTTTTAGCTGTCTGATATTTCTCCAATTGGGCGAGACCCGTCAGTGTCAAGTTTCAGCAGTGCTACCCTCACTCCTTCATCTACCTGTCCTTCTCTGGTGGATTCCAGATGCAATTCAATTGATCAGAAGTAAGTACAGGATATGAACAGAAGAAATACTACTTAGCACATATAGTGTACATAAATTCTCTGCTATGTTTTGAAGTTTTTTCCCCTTTCTTCTTTTTCTATGCTTTTAGGTATATCTCTGTGTAAACCTCTACCAGTCACTCTGCACAATTATTTTTTTCCCCATCCTTTACTTCTGAGATACTTTTATCCCCTGTGGTGAAAGAACAGTCAGATGTGTGCTGTTCTAGAGACCAGTGCATCTTTAACAAGTAGAGTCCATAAGGTTTTTTCAGAGGTTGGCTAATAAGACCCATGCACAACAGCACAGAATAAACTTGTTTGGCCAATAATCTGGTTTTCTCAGTTGTATCTGCAGAAGATATTTCTGATGAAACGAGGAATAACTACTTGTTGCAAGATTTCATTAGTACTTTCTCTGTTTAACATCCCTGAGAGGAGTACTTAGTATTCCTCTCAACTGTAGTTAAGACATGTTAATGTATTGTGACTGCATTTGGCAAGAGAAACAAGGTAGAAGTAGTTGGAAACAGCTACTAGCAGTTACTATTTATGTCCCTAAACAGATCCTCAGGTTTTATTCCACAGATTTCAAGTGAAATGATATTAAATATTGTACAAAGGTTTCCTTATGCCATACAAAAAGTTTGGACAGGAGGGTGAAACTTAAAGACAGGCTAGATTGTAGATGCACTTAAAATTCTATTGTCAGATTCAGTTGCTTCTTGTGACTTCTTTTTCTCTCCACTTTTTGTTTTTTTTAAAGGACACCAGAAGCAAATTCTCGTGCCTCCAGTCCCTGCCATGAGGTGGAACAGTTCCAGATAATTCCTACAGTAGAAACTTCCTATCTTGCCAGAGCTGGAAAGAATGAATTCCTCAATCTTGTTCCTGATATTGAGGAAATCAGACCAGGGTATATTTTCTGTTGTAGCATTGTCATGACTTCCTGAGTGCTATCATAAGGGCATCTGAGATTTCTAGTTTCCTTGCTTCATGTGAGAAACATAAATTAAACAGTTGAGAGCAAGCTGGGGGCAGGATTGATGACAGTTGTATCAATACTTTATACTTGCAGCATTAATTCCTTGCATCTACAAAATGACCAGGATTTCTAGTGACTTAAATGTTTTTTTACCATAAAAACTGTGGCTAAAAGTCAGTGGAACAGAGATCTCTGTGGGTCCTTCTTTCTGTCAGACTGTTAGATGGTTCTTGAAGACAAAATTCAAATTGCTATAGAAGAGCATTTTCTTAATGCAGTTGCAAACAAAAAATATTAAGGACCAAGTGCTAAACAGTGTTTTGCAGTTTGTAGGAGTACTCAGTAGCTGCCGCCTTCAGGGGAAAATGTTTTCATATTTATCTGTGCCTTTTGTTTCTTTGGTTTGGTTTGTTTTTCCAGCTCTGTGGTGTCAAAGAAAGGATACCTCCACTTCAAGGAGCCCCTCTCCAGCTCCTGGGCCAAGCACTTTGTGGTGGTCCGCCGTCCCTATGTTTTTATCTACAACAGTGACAAAGATCCTGTGGAAAGAGGAATCATAAACTTATCCACGGCTCAGGTGGAATACAGTGAGGATCAGCAGGCAATGGTAAAGGTCAGTCTGACAGCAACTGTTGATTTACCTGTAGGGCAGGAACAACATTACAGGTAGTAGTGCATCCATAGCACCCTGTGGGTCATTTCTGGTCTGAAATGCATCTCAGTTTTGGAGATCTGTCTGCATCTGATAATTCTGCCCACATGGTTCCCAGTTTGTTCAGGGTTTCTTATGATTTGGACATAGTTCTACAAGAGACTGAAGCCAACTGCTGTGCTGGATTGTATTTGCTTTTATGAGCGTGTGTTGGTACAATGACCCTGTTTGTTTCTCATTGTGTTTTTTTAAGCACAAACATTCTGCAAAGAATCAAATTAACTTCACTAGTCCATCCCAACAGCTCTTGAAGTCCACATGCTTGAGTTAAAACTATTCTGTGGATCATGTCCCATTTGTCTGACTAGTAATATCCCAGAAACAACCAGTGAAATTTAAAGGAAAGACGTTGGCTCTTGTGGTTTTTAGGAAATGAACATAGCACTGTCTTCCTGTGGGGGTGATTGTGCATCAGCTTCAGTGTCTGTCAGCTTTGTTATTTTAAATTGTCCTCAATATTACAGACACCCAACACCTTTGGTGTATGCACAAAGCATCGTGGAGTCCTGCTCCAGGCCATCAATGACAAAGACATGAATGACTGGTTATACGCCTTCAACCCGCTTCTTGCTGGCACGATACGGTAAGGGGCCGTTCCTGAGCAGACAGAGGTTGCAGAGCATAAGGATAGTGAAGAAGTCAGAGACAAGTAGGCAGATAGTTTGTCTCAGAATTTAGTCTTGTTCTGAGGAAATTGACAAGATAGTTGAGCTGAAGGGAGGCAGAGGAGTGAGAAACAAAAAAGGGGAAAAAAAAGTGATGCAGTTCAAGAAAACGCAGCGGCTGTTGATTTGGCTTATGACATTCTTTAATACACGTATACAATTTGAACATGACATGCATCATGCAATGCTACTTTTGGAGGCTACACAATGGTTTTCAGGCTCCTTGTACTTTTCCTATTTTACAAATTTGTAAAACTTCTTAATGCTTATGTGCACGTGGGCCTGGACTGCTTTTTCATTCTCTTGATTGTAGGCTAAAGGAGAAAATCTTATTCCTCCCACTTTTTGACCTTCTCCAGAAGCCTTCCTTTTAAACAGTTCACAGACATCCCCTGCTTGCTGGAGAGAGCTTACTACGGTAGCTCTTCATTTCAGCAAAAAATAAAATTAAAACCTAAGCTATTACTGTGCAGTGTCAAGTGTTTCTTAACAGAGCAGTCCTTAAAAGAACCCATCATCCTTCAAAGGAGCACAGCAGAAGAATGAGCAGTCTTTCTGGTCATAGCTCTGGTTATGTTTTACTTTGTAAACATGTGGAGTAAGCTAGGACTGTATGAAACAACAGAACAAAAGATGGAGAAACTCTGGGGAGGGAAGAAAAGTCAACTTCCAGAATTCAACAAATGCTTTTTACTTCTTTCTTGTGCAGGTCAAAACTGGCTCGAAGACGCACGGGCCAGCTGAAGTACTGAGTCCATGTAATGTTCTCATCTGTTCTCCCTAACTCGCCTTCTGATAGATAAAGTGTTACCTCTCATTTTCTCTTTGTGATTCTTGACAGTTTCTCTTGTATGTAATCCTGTGGCTTACCATCCCCTACCTTCCCAACTCCTTCATCGCGTTTTCTAGATATTCTAACAGTACTTTGTTTCTTTTCAGTTGTGCAGAGAATCCTAACTATAGTAGCATGTGGCCAAACAAAAAGGAGGAAAAAAAAAAAAAAAACTGATTATGCACGACTCTAAAAAAAAAAAAAAGATTTAAAAAAAAAAATTATTTTTTCTTATAACAATTGTTTTCTCATTCCAACTGACCTTTTGGTGTCTGTCCCACTGTACGTTGTTGTCTGTCTAGAATGCTACAGGTTTTTCATTCAATTTGTGACTTGGCAATAGTCATTGGTTCCTTCAGGGCAAAGTGCTAATGCCAGGGAAAGATTATTCCTTCTATGTAGACATTCCCTGGTCAGGAACTGCAATAGCTCCTCAGGCTTTCTGGATCCCAGCCTCTGATTTAAACTCTGTTGAAAGCTGATATTGGATAAATCTATCTGGGCAGACTGGATGTTGGACTTGGTGCAAGTTCTTGAGTTTTGTGGGTCTAACAGGCTGGAAGGATCTAGAAAGAGGTAGAGAACAAATGTGGAGGGGCTGGCTGCAGGATCCACCTCTCCGTGTTTGCTGTGGGGGTGCAGGTGAGCAGTGCTTGCCTCTAACTCTCCCACCGAAACTCTGCCTCTGAGCTGAGCAGACAGAACTTGTGCTAATGGAAGGAAAAATAAACCATATTATATTAGAAATTATCCCTAACGTTTTAGATGCTCACCCTCACATTTGATGCAGGTGGAAGGAACCAGCATGGAGGTTCCCTGGAGCGTTTTCAGGTGATCACCACTGGAGGGCAACATCTCCCCTTCTGCTTTTAGTTCAGCCTTTCTAGTTCCTGTAGCAACAGTTCTCAACTCTCTTGGAAGACATTTACACTTGCATTTGGTTCGTTCCAGAAGACAGCTCTTTGGCTTCGTTCTGAAATGCCTGCCTTATGCATGCATCCTGTATCTGCAATATTCAGCTGCCATCCTGTCTGTCCATGGGGAAAGTATCCTCTGTCTACAAAATGCTTTCTAGACCTCACACTTGCAGTATTCTTCAGGGAACAGCAGGACACTTTCACTTCCTTTTGGGATACCTGTTGAATGTCTCTTAATCGACCTGCTGCAATTCTCATCAGCTAACCCCTCCCAGTTGTTATTAATTTCAGAAATAATCCTTCCTGGAGGACAGATCGAGTGGACTGTGGTCCAGGTCAGTGGGGTGTGACAGTTGGTTTCCTGGAGATCAGCAGTGGTGGTAGTTCTTGACCTACAGTGGAAGTTCTCCTTGTGGGCACAGCTTTGCTCCTTGCCCCAGGAAAGGAAGGCAGAATGAGTTTCCTTTCTGAGAAGTTATTCATCTTTTAGTCAGCTTTTAGGTTTTCAGGGAGGTTGGAGGCTTTTGTTTGTTTTCTTTTACCATGTTTCAGACTGCTACCCTATAGTTTGTTGACTTACCCTGGGCACTGATAGGGCTGGCTGTGATCCTGGGGGAGTGCGCAGGGATTTCACCCTGAGGCTTCTACCTCTTGGGTAGATAGAAAAGTTTTTTTCCACTATCACAGCAGGCACATCTGGGAAAAAAGCTTGTGACTGCAGCTCAGGAAGGTCATTTTAATTCAGATCACTCATCACCAGGTCACATCATGCCTTGGAAGTTCTGTGGCCAAAAGTGTATGTGGGACTGTCATCAGCTGAGCAATTTTTTTTTTTTTTTAGCTTTATGGGTTTTTCATTCAATAAAGTGCAATGCATAATGGGACCTCCTAAAAGCACGGTTGGAAAAGGAGGAGGGAGGAGATGGAGTCTGATACTTGCTAGGACATATCCTTATATATCAATATAGTATTCAAGATAATTCATGTGCTTATCCTGTCTGCTATGGTCCTCAGATTTATTTCAGAACTGGAACCCAGAGTGAGCATGTGTCCTGGGGACCCAGGAACATAATTTTTTTTTTTTTTTCTGGTTTTGTCTTGTTTAACTGTGTGTGACCCTTGCTAAGGTGGTGATAGTTCTTTGTTTTGCAATGGACGATGTGCACTTCCAGTGTGTGGATAAGACAGGCTGCTTGTGCTGGAAGTAGGCTCCTCAGGCTGGAGCTACGCTGAGCTCGAGATGTGTTAAGAATGAATTAGATTAATTTGAAGCACTAAGTTGTTACTGCCACCATCACCACTGTTTGCAATGCAAGTGGAACCAGTCTGAGGAGGACTAGCAATTGAAGTGGTGGTATTACATGACGCACTGAGAGATAAAAATTTTCATTTTTATCTTTTTTTTTTTTATTTTTTAATCTAGAAGAAAACTAGTTTGCTAAGTCTTTGCTTTGGATAAGCCAGAAAATGAACCGTGGGGAAATAAGCATTGCATAGAAACATGATTAAGGGATCTTGCTTTGAAAACAGGAAGAGGCAGTTGCTAATTTCATACAGAGCTGGAAATGCCACAGTTGTGTTGCATAAGTGTCTTACAACTAAAGACTCCAAGCAGCTTCTGGTGACTTGATGTCCGTGTGGATAACAGGTCATCAGAAGAACAAAAATCTATTTTTAAACATCAGTATCTCTTAAAGCTGCATAATCTGTAACAAAATCAATTCTCATGTGGAGTTCTGTGGGCATTACCGCTACCAGGTCTGGCTTTAAGACACACAGTTTTTCACCAATTACTAAAACATTGATTTCTGAACTTAAAACTGGATGACTGAAATCAATTCAAATTTTCTTCGAAAGGAAAAGCCAAAAAAAAAAAACCAACAACAACAAAGTGAATTCCTATTCACTTGGAAGCTTTTTTGATCTAGCCCCACAAGTTAAAAATTTCTGTTTAGAAACAGATCAAGAAGGAAAAAATGTGATGTGCTAAGCTGCCTTCTCTTGGCATTTAAAAACCCACTCTTGGCTGCCTTGCTGTGTGCTTCTGAGTCCTGGAGTCAGCCAGCTCTCAGGACCCAGCTGCTGTGGGCCTGCCAGCCCATGGGCAGAAGCACTGGTAGTAAACTGGGTGGGCATTTCTTACAGAGAACTGAGAGCAAAACTGTGCCACAGTTTGGGTTTTTTTTTAATGTTCCTGAGTAAATGGGAGGAGAAAATGATCTTTTGGTCCAATGAAAACCATGCCATTTGGGACAGAGCTTCCTGGATATTTTTAAACCTTCTATACTGTATTTTGGAAATGCACTTTAAGTACCTTTTGAAAGAAGATTCCTACGTTCTGGGATGCAGAAGGGAAGGTAATATTTCCAAACCACTGCAAACTGTATTTTTTTTTTTTGTTGTTAGTGTATTATAGTTCTTATTACTGATTAGCAAGGTATTTCAAAGCAAAGACTTCACCTTTTGCTGCTTGTTATCTAATTTACAGGGATTTAATTTTATGTAATGTATTGTATATTTATACATCTGTAATTAATTGCACATTAGATAAGAAATAATTAGCTTTGGAATAACACCTGGTACTCCCTGGTAACTAATGCTGCCTATGCATTTGCATCTTTCTGGTACTCTTACACAGCCTTAGTTTGTGTTCGTGTGTACTGTGGTGGTGTTTTTGCTCAACATGCCGTTGTTCACCTGCTGCTCGAAGGAAGGATACTAATGCTGCTCGGGAACGGTTTGCTGGATGTACTGGAACATGGGTCTCAAACATGTGCATTGCATCTCTCCATTGTGGTTAATAACACCAATGTGGTCTGAACTGCACTGTACGTAGCAGGAATGTATTACTTCTGTGCTTCCTTGTTTAAAAACATCAGGTGTTGAAGAACAGGACTGAGATTTTTTTGTTCAGAAGGCCATTTATGCGTTCTAAGTATTTGAAACCAAAACTAGTCCAACACGAACCAGGTGGTTGTGTCCAATGTCAATTGGAACAGTGTTTAAATTAACAGGAGCAGACACGCGTTCAGAAAACTGAGGGTGTGGAGGTCATAACTGTTCAGTTCTTACTGTTGCCAAGGTCACGGCCCGATCCTGGGCAGCACTGAGCTGCCTCTTGCTCACCTTGAAACCAAGGACTGGAAGCAGAGGGTGTCCTGGGTGCTCAGCTCTTCCCAGGATCAGTTCTTAATGTCCCCCTCCGCACGTTCATACTTCACGTGCAGTTGATCCACGTTCTTGACTTTGGGCATCAGACATGCTGTTGCACTGAAATACATTTTTAATTACGGTTCCCATTTCTCTGTTTGACGTCTGTACACACGGTATACAAGGTATACGCTGTATAAGTGGCCTTCTTGAACAAATCTCTTTGCAAACTGATTTCATCCCAGCGAAGGAGTGCATCAGCAACACTGTACATTAATTTCAGATTTTCGTTTTCATATTTTATTTTGTAAATATCTGATGTTTGGAGCTCGAGTATACAAAATGTAAATATAGTTCATGTATTTGTACTAATTCTGATCCATTTGCTGTATAGCCTTAGGTGTGCAATGCAGACATTATCTAACTGTGTATGGTAACCTTGCACCACGGGGTTGGTAGTGAACGAGGTGGAACAATAAAGGTACAACCCGTGAACTGGCAGTGTGAGTTTAATTACTATTACTAATTTACTTTTTGTTTTCAAATAATACTTATTCGAAGCTTTTGCTTCTGTGGGAAGAAATCTTCCTCAGCCGTTCTGGAGCTCTCCTGGGGCACTGATGACAGTGGGGTACGGTTTTCCAACAATAGTGTTTAATTAAAACAGTGCTGTTTAATTATAGGGGAGAGGAAACAAAAGTTTCCCAGCACCCAGCCACCCGTGAGGCCCTGGGGTGGGTGCTGGCTGCCAGGCTGTGGGTTTGTGGTGGTGCCTGGGGTGTCGCTCTGTGGGTTTGGCTGCTGAGGAAACCTCTCCTGTGCCAGCAGAGCTCAGCCCCAGGGGCTGCTGCATTTGTGCAGGGGCTCACAGCCCTTCCTTCGCTGTCCCTTGGGCCACCGGTGTACGGACAGCCGCGGAGGCCACGCTGTCCCCTCACGCACCTGCGCGTCGCCCTTTAAGGGGGACTTCGCTCCTCGGGCGTGAACCATCGCCTCATGGGGCGGGGCTTGGAGACGGCAGCCAATGGGCAGAGGGCGGAACTGTGTGGTGGCAGCCAATGGGCGTGCTGCGCTCCGCCTCGCCCCGCCCGTGCGGCTGAGGGGAGCGAGCGGCGCGCAGAGCTTTCAGTCCCGACCGCCGCCGCCGTCCTCGGAGCCGCCGCCATGGCCCAGTGAGTGCAGTGCGGACGTCGGGCGGGGCCAGGGGCGGGAGGGAGCTCGGCTCGGCTGCCTCCGGGGCCGGGGGACAGCACCGTGCAGGGGGGAGCGGGGAGGACGTGCCGGGGCCTGCGGGCAGCGCTGGGGATCCGCGCCCCGCCTGGCGGAGCGCTGATGGAGCCGTGCGAGGCTGGAAGGCCGCGCGCGCTGCCCCTCACGAGCCGAGGTCTGGTGGGGCTGCCCCAGCCTCTCCCGCCGGCCCTGAGGCGGTTGGCGCTGCGGAGCTGAAAGCGGCGCGGTCCGGCTGCGAGCACCTCCCGCAGCGTGGGGTCCTCCCGTGTCTGCGGCGCTCGGGGGCGGCTGAGCGGCCCTAGGAGGACGGGGTGCTCCGCTGGGTCACGGCTGGTGCGTGACGTGTTTTGTTCTTCCTCCTGCCAGAGCCGACATCGCGCTGATCGGATTGGCCGTGATGGGCCAGAACCTGATTCTGAACATGGACGATCACGGCTTTGTGGTGAGTGACAGAGAGTGTTGTTTGAAGCGCTGACTCAGGCGCTCCCAGGACTGGAGTTTTGCCTTTAGTTTTTGTTCTCACGACGGCCTGATGGGTGGTGTTTCCTCCTGTTAATTGTAACCTCGGCTGCCCTTTGTGTTCCCACAGAGAGGCAGCCTGGCATGCCCATGCTTGGGCACCACCTGGTGCCTTAGCTGCATGCAAGCGTGACTTTCCCTTAAGTTTGTTTTGGGCTTGGCCATTAACAGAAGGCTCCCAAGGCACTTGCAAAGACATGCTGCAAGGTTCATCCCTGCTCAGCGTCTTTGGGTGGAAGTAAGAGAGCACATGATGTTATACCTTGCTTGTATAACTTGCAGCCTGAGCTAAAGCCTCTCATTGGCTGACAGCTTTTTTTTTTTCTTTTCTTCCTCCTTCAGGTCTGTGCTTTTAACAGGACGGTTTCCAAAGTAGATGACTTTCTGGCCAACGAGGCCAAAGGAACCAAAGTGATCGGTGCTCACAGCCTGGAGGAGATGGTCTCAAAGTTAAAGAAGCCCCGTCGCATTATCTTGCTGGTGAAGGCTGGAAGTGCAGTGGATGACTTCATCAATAAGTTGGTGAGGCAAGCGTTCCTTCTAACTGTGGCTTCTCTGTCTCTTGGAGAAGTTTCCTCTGGAAGATTTCAATTATTTGTCAATGATAAGTCTTTGAATCCAGGGGAAAAGACAAAATGCTGATTTATTTTTGGCAGGTGCCATTGTTGGAGACCGGGGACATCATAATTGATGGTGGGAATTCTGAGTACAGAGATACCACGGTAAGGAGTGAAGACTCTTAGAAAGTATCTCATTACAGTCTTAAGGAGTTTTCAGGGAGATTTGAGGCTATTGTTGAATTGGTCAGTTGTATGAGTAGGCTGTAACTACAGAAGTTACGTTAGCCTATCTGGGATGGCTACATGAAAATGTTTCATGCAGATCAGTACTTCTGAACATTAGAGGAGGTCCTGATATTAGCCTTTCTGCTTTTGCGTTCTTATCTTGGATAATCAGAGTGACCTGTTTTGGTCTTAAATGAGGTTTAATACTTGGAGAGCTTGCAGCTCCATTTAGGAATCTCAGGCTGTGTTTCTCTCCCACTCAAGGGGAATTCATTTCCCATATAGTTGTCCATGATTGCACCTTCACTCCATAATGAACTCAGCAACTTGGGCCTAATCTGCCTCCCCCATATCTCTTCACACAGCATGTATCACCTGGCACTTAATTCTGAGGCTTTTCCAGCCTCAGTACAACACTTTTCTGCCTGGTGATTGCAAGGAATTTTTTTTCTCAGTGTGGCTCTTTTGCAAGGATCTGTGTCTATGCAACAGCTGCTTCCTAATGTTGTGTATGTACAGGCTTTCTCTGAAGTTGTTTGGTAGCACATCCAAAGCAGAGTTGAAAACCTGATTTTAGGTCTGATTTACTAACCTTTGTTTGTAAGGCTCTGGCATTAAAAGAAATTTAAATGATGTTGCTCTTTTTGTTCCAGAGACGCTGTAAGGAGCTGATGGAAAAGGGCATCTTATTTGTTGGAAGTGGTGTTAGTGGTGGAGAGGAGGGTGCCAGGTACGGTCCTTCGCTTATGCCAGGAGGGTCCAAAGAAGCCTGGTAAGCATGAGCTGGTATGTTCTTCAGACTGGTCTGCAACAATTATCTTCTGTTCTTGTTAAGAGCTGAGGGAGGGAAGGAGGAGGGGTGTGGGTGTGGAGAGAACAAGATATGTTGCTGTCTTACTTCCTCAAAGTTCGAGATTTCTCAACATAGCTGGAGTCACACACTGGTGTTAGTTTTTTATAGCAGGAAAACCTAAGTCAAGCTTTTCTTTCAGGAGTTCACAGGGGAAAGTAGTACCTACAGAAATCTAGAGGGAGAAATGTATGGGAGGAGATACTTCTTTTTGAATTTAAGCAAAATTCCTATATCTCGATTGTGAACCTCCAGATCATCCTGGATTTTTCTTGTAGCTATTGAACAGAATATGACTTTGCTTCTGCTCTGCCACTGATCCTCTCCAAGTATGAGCTTGTATCATAACCTGCCTTGGTTTCCCCATCTGTAAAAATGGAGAAAGTAATATTTGGACTCCTTTAGGTACATTAAGCTTGTCTACACAGTACATCTAAGTGTATGACATGGTCTGTCCCCATTTCTTGCAAATAGTGTCTAATTCTGGGAAAAACATACTCTTTTTTGTGACATTGCTGTGTGATGTGTTGTCAGCCTGCCAGCATGCCCTCATCCCATCCCTACAGAAGGATGCATCATACTGATGGACTTTCTCTTGTGGTGGTTGTGTCCTCTGCTTATCTGCTGAGCCTTATTATTTCTCCCCACAGGCCCCATATCAAGACCATATTTCAAAGCATTGCTGCTAAAGTGGGATCTGGGGAACCTTGTTGTGACTGGGTAAATATTAAATTGATACTGACCTTAACTTCCGTAGGTAGCTCATGCACAAAATGCTGTTAAAGCCAGCCACGTTGGCATGTTGATTTTCTGGCTGGCTGCATTCAATTCAGATTGACCAACACTGATATTTTCTCCAGTGCAAGAGAAGAAAAACATTTTATGTCTGGGTCACGTGGTGGGGAAGCAGAGCAGATCTGTGATTACACCCACAACATTTTTAGTTAGCAGTGGGCTTATGAGGCTTTATTAGGCAGAAGGAATCCATAGGTAGGTATTAAACATTGGAAGTGGTGACAGCTGTGTTACTGATGACTTTTTTTTTTTTTATTTCCTGACAGGTGGGAGATGAGGGTGCTGGACACTTTGTGAAGATGGTGCACAATGGGATTGAATATGGAGACATGCAGCTGATCTGTGAGGCCTACCACCTGATGAAGGATGTGGTGGGCATGGAGCACAATGAGATGTCACAGGTGATTTGTAGTTTTTTAGTGTCTTCCCTTCCTGAGCCATGCTGGCTGTCTGCACTTGGTAGAGGCAGCTGGGCTTGGGTAAAGCTGCTATGTGTGTGTGAAGGTATTTCTTCTGACTTGCCTTCAGCCAAGACCAGGTGCAAAATGTGCCTGAGCTTCAAGTGATAGTGAGGTAGGGAGCAGCAAGCACTCACACCTGAGTTTATAGATGTTGTCTAAACTCTCCTGTTCTACAATTGATTTCTCCCCAGGAAACAACTTCTTACCTGTAAAAATCTAGTAAAACCAGTAACTGAGATAATGTGAACCCTTTCTGTAAGCATACATATGTATCTGTATTTGTGCATGTATCAGTAAATCAGTAGATATGCCTTAGATAACGTAGTAAAGTGGTGTATATGTTTGCCTGTCTACACATACTTTTTCTCCTCTTCCAGGTATTTCAGGAATGGAATAAGACTGAGCTGGACTCTTTTTTGATTGAAATCACAGCGAATATACTCAAATTCAAAGACAATGATGGCAAATACCTCCTCCCAAAGATCAAGGACAGTGCAGGGCAAAAAGGCACAGGGAAGTGGACAGCAATTTCTGCCCTGGAATATGGAGTCCCTGTCACACTCATAGGTAACTGATTCTTTGAGCCAGCCTTGTCTTTCCTGCCTGCACCTAGCACATCACACGAAGGAGCATGGTAATCAGACAGTCATCTTAGAGATGAGCCCCCAGGAGGGCTTGGGCCTCCTGTTCCAGATGTAGCTGTTGGAGTTTTTCTGCTCTTGTGAGCTGTTACTCTGCTTTTCTTTGCGCTGGTTTTCACCTGGTTTCTCAGATTTGGCAGTACTGTTCCTGTGCCTTTGTGTGTGGTATCTTCACAGTGCTGGTGGCAGGTGAATGTAACAAAGCGTAATGACAGATTGGGGCGACATTCCTCTCAGTAATCCTCTGCTTATCTACTACTCCAAATCCTGTAATAGCCTTGAAAGTATCTTTTTAAAAAAGGAAGGCAGTGGGGAAATCTGAAACCTTACTGCTTGACCACTGCTGCTTGATAAGTCCTTGTTTTTCAGATGTGTCCTTAATCACAGAAATAGAAGGAAATGTTTCACTGTAGCTAGACAGGAGCACAAGGACTGGTTCATGCTGTTTTTGTCAGTGGCTAATAAGGCTGCTCATCAAAAGCCAATCAAAGATGATGGGAATGTATTTTGTAATTAGATTATATCCCTAAAGTATGCAAGAACTTACATGGTAACCTACACTTCTATCTAGCCTGGCCCGGAATTGTGACACAGGAGTTGTAATACATTTGCAACACATTTGGAGTGCTCTCTTAACCACAGGTCCGATGTGGGCTTTCTCTTTGAGTAAATAAGATGAGTAAATAAGTTTCTTTGCCCTCGGATTGGCTTTATTTTTCATGCTTCCTCTTTTTCCCTTGCCTGGATGGTCAACTGCCCTTGTATTAGAAGATAAGATAAAACTGTATTTCCTGTGCTGAAACAAGTAACTGTAGTGATAGCTGTGAGAGAAATGTGGCTGCCTTGCAACAATGTATTTTTACAAAACAAGCTTCCTAAGGGTTTTAGTATTCTGCCACAGCTGTAGCCTTTCAGTTACAGGCTTGAAAAAGAGTTTGTTAATATTCCTTCGTTTAAGGTTTATGCAAAGATTAAGGGTGGAGGAGATGCTCCCTGATTAGTCCTCCCCAGGGCTGGGGTAGTGCTGTTAGGTAATGATCTCTGGATAAGGAAGTGCCCGCAACAGTCCTCATGCAGGCATGGCCGTTCTGAGGGCAGGTGCTGTGTGTGTGTTTTATTGCATAAGCATGACTTGCAGACTTCTTGTGAAAGCAGAGTCATGCTACCTCTGCTTTTTCCCAATTCCTCCCCCCTCCTTTTCCTCCTAAGCTGTAGAAGGAAGTTTTTGCAGAAAGGGAGAGGAGTATGTTCTGGTTTTGATACAGTCTGTTAATCCTACGGCAGGGAGGATCCAGAATCCTGTACAAATGTGACTCATTCATTTCTCTCTCTTTTTTTTTTTTTTTTAATTCACAACTTCTTTTAAGGAGGAGGAAGAGTAGTAGTTCAATGTGAAGGCTACAATAACCTTAATACCTTAATTGCTTCCTCATGTCAGACCCTGGAAAGCAAGCTTTTTTTTTTTTCATGTAACAACACTGTTTCCAACTACAAATAAGTACAACTTAAAAGAGCATGATTAGGAATTAACTGAGTCAGATCAAGAGATTGCCATTCAGGCTTACTCTTTAGGAGCTGAAGATGAGACTTGGCAAACTCCTTAGCTCTGCTGAATGATGTTTAGTAACCTGCTTAGTGATGTTATAAAACTGCCCTGTGGGCTTCTGAAAACTTCATGTTGTGAGCCTACTGGATTTGTTAAGTATAAAAGTTAACTTCTTTGTTCAAATCTGCTGGTTTACTCTTGATTTTAGTTGTGTTTTGAAATATACACATGGGGGAAAAAAAAACATCTAGTTAATGTGAGTTGGCATTCATGCAGCAGCTTTTTATCTTCAGAGTATGATACAAGAATTAGTGAAGTCTACAAACGTTGCATGTTCATAGACTGCAGGTGTAAGGCTTTCTGCCTTCTGTGGGTAGAGAGAAACATTAAGGTAGCTTGAACCTAAGAGGTGAAGGTTCCTGCGGATAAGTTTTCATCTGGATAATTCATAGTTGCGTTTTTTGTTGCTTTGATGTTTTGTTCTGTTTTCTTTTATAATTTCGAAGCTGTGTCAGCCAATGTTTACCCAGTGGTTGTGCAGGCTGGCAGACAGGTCCCTGAGTAATGCAGCTGAAGTAATTCATTTGTACACTTCTCTTTCCGTGTGAGTTTCACTCTGAGCAGTGGCTCATTATTCAGTGGCACTCTCAGTGTGCACTAGGAGAGGTATCTCAGATAGACGTTAATGGTGATGCTCAACTTGCTAATTGTCTGCCCTTTCCTGCCAAAGGTGAAGCTGTGTTTGCACGATGCCTGTCTTCCCTCAAGGATGAGAGAGTACAGGCCAGTAAGCTGCTGAATGGGCCTAAATTGACTCAATTTAGTGGGAACAAGAAGGCCTTTCTGGAGGACATACGCAAGGTGAGTTGTTGTGCTTGCCACTCTATTTAAGCTGCAGATCAAAGCAAGTTTTGGATGCTGTAGACCTTGGTGAGGAGCTCTTGTGTCTGCTGCTCATGACAATTGTTGCCTGCTTTCAGCCATCCCATTGAGTATGGTGTAGTGATGTCCACAGAGCACAGTGTGACTAAGGACAGTCCTGGAGGAACCCCAGCTGCAGATGGGCACTGAACTAGCTGGTGTGCAGAGCATGCACAGCAGCTTACCTTTTGTGTGCCTCAGTATTCTTATCCTGGAGCTAATGACAGGTCTCCATTCCTGTCTGCTGAAACTAACCTTTCCAACAACTAGAAAGGATATTTTGGTCCTTAGTGGGATTGTGGCTACTGGACTGCTGAAATATGGACTAAGCAGAGCATGTACGTTGTGCGGTTTCTCATTCAACTTCATGGGACTTCACTTGATTTTTTTTTCCTTTTTTTAGGCCCTGTATGCTTCCAAGATTATCTCATATGCTCAAGGCTTCATGCTGCTGAGACAAGCAGCCAAAGAATTTGGCTGGACACTGAATTATGGTGGCATTGCACTGATGTGGAGGGGAGGCTGCATCATCAGAAGGTAATTGGGGTGAAGAGGCAATTCTGTTGCTGAGGGGAGAAGAGGAGGCAGCTTACTTCATGCCATGCTAGACCAAGAAGCCTAGAGATTTTTTATTATTATTTTTTTTAGAAAATCCATGAAATTAATCTGCTGGTAGGATACTGAGGGTCTGTTTCTCTAGTCAACATTAGAGATTACAGATAACACCAATTTTCTGGTGGCTTAGCTACTGTAGACTTTCTTAGGTCTTTGTTTTGTCTGCATCTGTACTCATGTTTGGAATCTGAACCTGGCCAAGTCAAGTCTTGGCGCTGTAGTGTTTTGATTCTGGGCCATGTAGAAAGGTATGAAGTTTGATATCTGGCTTGTGTGTGTTTTGCCTAGCGTGTTCCTGGGAAAAATCAAAGATGCTTTTGATCGAAACCCTGAACTCCAGAATTTGCTGTTGGATGATTTCTTTAAGACAGCTGTTGAAAAATGCCAGGTGAGTTTCCAAGAAAGGAAAAGCATAAAAAAAGCAGTATTACAGTCTGGACTTCTTCAGCTTGTTTCCTTCACAAGTATATTCAGATTAGAAATTTTGGAGACACCAAGGTTGGTGACCTGTCCTTCAAAATGCCTAAAAATGTCTCTTGACTCTTTCTCATCAAAAAGCTGAAAAGTGGTAGTTCTAAATGAAGAAAAAGGGTTTTGCATGTCTTTATAAATCATCATCCAGGTATGTCAAGCAGCAAACCAAGATCTCACATAACGTTGCAAGGTATATTTATGTTGTCAACGTCAAGATAACACAGGAGAAAACAAGCATCATGAGAATGTTCATACAGGCTACATCACTGCCAGATATCTTGTGCCTACTGTGCTGCTGGATTTCAGTGATACGAAGTGTAAAGCTCTGTTGTAGTTGTTTGCAGTAGCACCAAAATAACAGCCTGTCAGACTCACTGTTCAATAGACTTAGGTCTGTCCAAATAGTGTCCTGGTTTGGGCAGGAGATGACAGGCAGAACTAAAAACAAATTATCTGGCCGACAAAGAAGTCTTACATTATCATTAAGAACTCTTTTTATTGAAGCTGAATATTCCATGCAGGTTACTAGATCAGATGTACAGATGAAATAAGGATTATCCACATGTCTGTCTGAAGCAATTGTTTGTTGTGTACCTTTGTGTACCAAGCAAACAATTGTTTGTTGTGAAGCAATTGTGCTGTTGTGTACCTGGGTGGGTTGTTGTAATGTGCTTGATTAAATGTCCTGAAAATGCCTCACTGTTTGTTCACTATTTTCATGACTGTGTTCATGTTTTTGGGCTGCACTGATATGTGAAAGAACAGCATCCTTTCTGAGTTGTTTGATTGCATGTGAAGTACATGCATTTGCCTGCACTTTGGTTTGTCTGTTCGCTAATTCTGGCTTACTTGCTATTATTTTGGATCAACATTCTTTATGTTAAATCAGAAATCTACCACACCATTTGCTGAGACTTAAATTTTGTACAATGTGAAGTTGTTTGCAATATTGCACTGTTATACTAGAATGGTTTGTGTGCCCACACATGTCTGAGCAAGCACTGATAAGTTTCTTTTGTTTTCCCTTCTCCCGCAGGACTCCTGGCGACGTGTAATCAGTACTGGAGTCCAACTTGGTATTCCTATGCCCTGCTTCACTACAGCACTTTCTTTTTATGATGGGTACAGACATGAAGTGCTGCCAGCTAACCTGATTCAGGTAGGTGCCTGCAATAGTGTGGTAGATCTTCCATCTACTGAGATATCATTGTGTTGCTATTTAATTACTGACCTAAGGACCATGATGGCAGTATCTCCTACCCACTCCACCACTGTAAAAATAAAGGCATGGGTTGCCTTGTGTAATACTTCAAGACCTGAAATTCAAGCCACTACAATACTGTGAGATAACAGTTCATAGAACATCAGAGGTAGTGGTATGAGTGCCCAGCATGTGTTAATGTTTATTTGTGAGCCACGGGCAATGATACCTCTGGATCAAAATGTTTTATTAAAAAAAGTTTGTATCTTTGGACTTTTGGATATATGGAAGTGCTTTTCTTTTATGTTAGTACATAGCAGAAAAAATATACTTGTTCTATAGAACTGCCAATCACTAGATTTTAGTGTGTTTTATTGTAGTCTTTCCTAATAACGATAAAATAGCTTTGCATGTCATATCAAAGTCAGATCTTGTTTCTTCAGTTCATACACCCAGTGCTCAGTGTGTGCCAGTCTGTACTTGTATGTGTGACATTCATGTGCCTTTTTATTTTGTGTGTGTGTGTTCTTTATTCTAGGCTCAGCGTGATTACTTTGGTGCACATACATATGAATTATTATCGAAGCCAGGTGTATTTATCCATACTAACTGGACAGGCCATGGAGGAAATGTGTCCTCTTCTGCCTACAATGTCTAATGGAAACATTTCCTCTTGAAGCTGAGATACTGTAGATCTCAGATATTCCTACCCAAACGCTCCTTTTTACTGTACTGTGTAGAACTTGTGTTTGCACACTTTTGTAATAACTTGTGGGTATATTTCATATATCATATAAGAAAGCTAAATAAACCTGCTTATAAATGTATTGAGATGTTCTCTGTCCTTTACTGCTGGCCACAACTGCCTAAAATGTCTTTGAGCAGTATTTCATAGAATGCATTCTAATGTGCTAACATTTTTGTTGTATTGTAGTGCATAATCACATAGGAATCAAGATAGAGATGCCTACATTTCAGTGATTGCTAAAGTGGAGAGTGGCAGACAGTCAGCACAGTTACACTACACGAGATTCCAGGGAGGTAAAGGGCTTTTTTTAATTGTTTATTCATAGCGGGCAGTAGCTTGGTTGTTAGAGATTGATTCCTGGGTGTTCACCTGCACGCAGCCCTGCACGCTGAGGGGTGGGACGGGTCATGGGGAAACTTCAGTACAGGTCAGGGTGTCAAGGCTGGTGTCCCTGTCACCAGGCTGCTCTCCCTCCGGCTGCAGCTCTCAGTTTCTGCCCGAGCTTCCAGCTGATGGCTTCCCCAACCCTCCCTACTTCTTGCCTCCTCCTCCCCTGGGCCAGTTACAAATCCCTGCAGCAGCATGCAAAATCGGCTGTTTGTTCAGTACCCTTTTCCTCCAATCCCATCATCTTAAGGACTATTGAAGATCCACCTGGGTGCCTGTGCCTTTGTTTCCCAGAACCTGCCAAGCATTTGTGCTGTGAGCTGATGCCAAGATCAATTTTGTGCTCCAGTTACTGGGACAGCTGCTTGGCAGCTGTATGTCAGCACGATTAACAGAAGCTCAGTGATGATTTCAAGACGTTTTGCAGATTTTCCTGTAAGATCTCTGAGCTCTGTACCACCCCTGTGTGCCATTGCACGCAATGGTGGTATCCGAAATGTCGGGAATGTTTAAGCAGTCCTTTTGCCCCAGCACTTGCGATTTAGGTCCTTTGTGTTATGATTATCTGTGGTGAACAGCAGGAACAGCTTTGCAGGGGCGTTACAGCAGAACTCTGTGTTTTGGGGCAGAACAGGATGCTTCCACCGCTGTTTTAGTGCACGCACCACTCGAGCTCCGGCTGTGCCCCCTGAGGCAGAGCGAGCACCGGGCGGGGCCGGGCCCCTCTCCCGCCGGGCGGAGCCGCCGGGGACTGAGGGAGCAGCGGCGCGGGCGCTGCGCGCTGAGGGGCGGTGGCCGCCGGGCCGGGCCCTCCCTCGGCATCGGCGGGCGGGGCCCAACATGGCGGCGGCGTGGCCCCGACTCAGCGCTGGGCGGGAAAGCGCGGCCGGCCCGGCCATGGAGGCGGCGGGCGGCGAGGAGCGGGGGCT
>WBMW01003510.1:0-94073 GCA_013396635.1 Penelope pileata | reverse complement strand
CTCATGCAGGTACGGCGGGGCCGCCTCGTCCTCGTGTGGTAAAATAATAACGCGTGGTGTGGCAGACCCGGCTCGGGAGCTGACCCGTTGCGGTTTTACAGAGGCTGCGGGCCGCGGTGCATTACACGGCCGGGTGCCTGTGCCGGGAGGTGGCCGAGGACAAGGGCGTGCAGTTCAGCAAGCAGAGCATCGCCGCCATCGCCGAGATCACCTTCAGGCAGTGCGGTACCACACCGGGAGCTGCTGCTGGAGAGCACAGGGCCATGGGATAGTTGGGTTGGAAGGGACCCTAAAGTTCCAGCCCCCCCCTTCCGTGGGCTGGGTGCCCCCTGGCTCAGGGCCCATCTGTGGCCTTGGGCACCTCCGGGGGTGGGCACCACAGCTCTGGGCAGTGCCAGGACCTCACCACCCCGTGGTGATGCTTTAAAAGAAATACCTGTGGCACTGCGTGTCCCTGATGCGTGGTTTCTTGCATCATGATTTTAGAAGTACGAGAAATAGTAATTCTGTTTTACGTATGTCAAAAAAGCTTTTCAATATATGCAAAATATTCCGTGTGGGCCACCTCTCTGTGCAGCAGTGGCATACCAGAGGAAGTTACAGTTACTTCTTATAACTTAATTTGACAGTCTGCCACTGCAACCTTTACATTATATACCTTTTCCTGATCAGAGACAGCATTTTGAAATATGCCATGTCTCTGTTTTTTCTCCAGAAAACTTTGCAAGAGACCTCGAAATGTTTGCCAGGTAGGTGCTGGGACACCCAATGGTTGCCAAAGCTTTATTTTTTCTGTTTAGCCCATATAAGTGCATCATCTTTAAAATGCATCTTGTAATTCTGGTTTTAAAGGGTTCTGCTGGTTTATTACATAGTGGCTGTGCAGTTAGGAAATAGATCTGCTGCTATAGGTCCTCCCTCATCTTGGAAGTCCGTTTATGTGGTACAAGTGATTGTTTGGATTAATGACCGTATATAATCGTCAGTTGCGTTGATGCATTGCGGTGCTGGATGGTTTGGGAGTGACAGGTGCTTGCTAGCGTGCCTGTGGTTCGTCTGGTTGCTCCAAGGAGGTAAGGGAATGTGTAGAGGTGTCTGGTGCCCAGTCACAACCAACTCTGTGCTCACTGGGAAGTGAGCAGCGGTGCCTGAGGTTCTGGTTGCCAAATTCTACTGTTTCTTCATATAAGCGTGTTTAGATGTATGCAGACACACTTGTAAAAAGGATCTTATGTGTTGTAGTTATAAAAGATGGGCATCACTGGTTTCCTGGGTCCCCCTTGAGCCCCATTAGTTAATTGTTCTGCATGACTTTTTACAACTGGAGTTGGCAAATGCATCAAGCAGTGTTTTTAAACTGTCTGCAGGCATGCGAAGCGAAGCACAATCAATTCAGAAGATGTGAAGCTTTTGGCTAGGAGGAGCAATTCTTTGGTGAGATTCACTGTGTTGTCTGTCTCATAACTTTCTTCTTAAACCAGTTGGTAATTCCCAAGAGCATCTGAATGAAGGCTGTAAATGTTGAAGGAAACTGGCTTGTAGGTGATGGATGGGCATGATCCCATGATTTGTTGTAATTTCCATCTTATTTTTCTTTGTGATACCATGCCTCACTGTGGGAACACAGATCTGATTGCAATTTAAGCAACAATGTTCTGCTTGCAGCAGAGCTTCTGAGGCTCCAAGTACAAAAATATAATAAATGCTGTTTTTTCCTGATGTTGTATTCCTTTATTTTAGCCTAAGGTCAGGAGCACCTTGCATCCATGTCGAGGTGCTAAGTCTCCTAACCTTGTTAAAATAGAGATGATTCACATCATATTCTCTTATGTTCTGGCCTATATAAGGTTGCTCTTGTTGGTATTTAATGCTTGGTAACTGTTAAAATTGTGTTCAGCATGCCACAGAATCCAGAAGGAAGCTCGTCTTTGCTTTTCAATGACTTTACAGTATAAACGGATGCTTCTTTTAAAAAAACCATATTGTCTGTGCAAATGAACACACCTCTTTTTAAGACAACTTTGAGTGCTAATTTTCCTTTTATGCATTTTTTCCCCCTCTGTGTGATTCGAAATAAGCAACATGAACTCTGTATGAGAAGGCACAGTAAATGCTAGAGCTGAATTTTTTATTCTTAACTATTGCGCACTTCTCATGTCAAGGAGATGCAGAGGAATCTTGTAATGTTTCAGTACTCTGATTATATTTCAGCAAACTACCACTCTTAAGTAATTTCTAATGTCTCGGTTATAGTGATGGATGAAAGATAGATTTATAAATCCTAGCTTTGCCAGGCATTTCAGGATGTGAGGATATCCAGCTTAGACTGAAGGTTTTGTGCAAGAATTAAAACTGGTTATCAGCTTTTTTTGAGTGACTTTCTTCATTTTTGCAATAAGAGTTTGCCCAGTTAATTTCTCTTAAGATATATGAAGAAATGAAGTTCCTCAGTAGGTCACTGATGAGTTTATTTGTCTCAGCTAAAGTATATCACACAGAAGAGTGAAGAGATTGCATCAAGTAACATGGAACAAAAGGAGAAGAAGAAAAAGAAGTCCAGTGCATCTAAGGGAAGGAGAACTTCTGAGGAACAAGAAGCAGCTGTGTCTGAAAGTGAAGATTCCAACATGACATGATTTACCTTTCAAATCACTTCTCAGGTCATTTTCTCTTACTGTCCTAGAAGATCAAAGTTAGCCTGTCAGTAATTGCTCTTGCAGGTTAGCATGCATAACAAATCTTCAGTTTTTCCAGGTGAGAAAGATTAGTTGTATTTTTTCTTCCCAAAGTGAAGGGACTGTCAGAATTCAACAGAGCTTACAGCTAAAATGCCTTAATTGTTTACTAAAGGGCATCGTACTGTTATTAGGAAGAAAATCCTTTATGGATAAAGCAAAGCATTCCCACTGAGTGTTAAGACCTCAGTATGTGCAGCTCCCTCTATGCAGCACCTTTGGTTCTCCAATAGTTGTTTGACCTTTCTTTCTTTCATTTCTTATGTATTTGTTTAGGTATTATAAATGTTTTCCTTTTTAATAGCCATATATCTTGTTGTCTTGACGATTAAAGCATCTTCTGTGTCATTTTTTTCATGTGATATTGTTGATTTATAGTAATCACTTTTAAGAAGCTGGATGACATTTCCAAATTTTATTTAATATGCTCAGAAAGGCATCACCACTGCCCTCTGCTGGTCTGATACAAGCTTACCAAATGCTGTTAATTCCAAAGAAGAAAATTTTAAGACATAAGGTATTCAATGTAGCCAAATGAAAGGAGGAAGAAAGCTGCTTAAGCTAAGGTGGGAGTTTTTCATGTAAGAGGATGCCTATGATAGTTTGAAATAATCAGCAAGAGAAGAAAGACTTGAATGCTGGTCTTGCTCAGCCCTTGCCTCATTAAACAAATTCTTCCCTGAAGGCTGTCCTTTTTTCCTGAAGGAGGCAACCAGAAACACGTTTGAAACCATCAGGTTCTCGTTTCAGGAAGATACAGCCTTTAAATACTATGTGAGGATAAAGAAACTGTTTAAATGTGTGAGGAATAAGATCAATGAAATGCTCATTTTTGCACAGTTAAGGAATCTGCAGCTTAAATGAGCTTAAGTGAATCAAACACTTCTCACGTCTACAAAACTTAGATCTAATTTAAGGTTAAATTGAATTACGAGCATGGTTTATTTCTCCTGACTTGCACATGTAAGGTAAGCAAAGAATGACCAGATCGCATTTTTTGCTCTTAGCCACTGTTCTGTCTCTAAAGGAGACAGTTCTGTAGTTGTCTGTATGGCTGAAATCTGTCACTTCCTGACTGAACATGCATGCATGTACACTTACAGTCTACAGAAGGTGCTGGCTGAAAGCTGGAGGTTGTTTACTGAAAGGCTTCGTGGTGTTTGCTGTAGAAACATTAGATCTGGCAGCAGCTCTTGGTTTTCACTGATGTGAAATTGTAGCTCTGAACTGACTTTCAGAATATAATGATTGAAAGATCTATAATAAAGTCTACCCTAGAAAAAAAATCAATTTATATGGATAATTGAACAGTTACTTATAAAAATCCCATTAATTGAGATGTTTTAGGAATTTTCAGCTTTGTTTGATGGATTGCACTATTGAAATAGATCCAAGAAGCAGTACATAAACTTGACCATTAAAAAAGGATCTTTCATAGCAATTACAGGATGAGATACAGCACTGAAGTCTGTTAGCCTATTAGCTAATTGCTTCTCATTTTTCAGGGAGACATTTGAAGGATGTTGACTATATGAGAGCTTTAAAGAGAGTTAAGTACTGCATATGTGCTCTTTGCAGATAATACTCCAGATTACTCCAGCTCAGCTTTCAGTTTAACTGCAGATCCCATCAGCTCATGAAAGTCTGATTATTTTGTTAGTAGAACAGAGCAATTACAAAAAAAGTAACTGTTTAAATCATACTGTGCTAGGCCTGGTTGATTATTTGAATTCTGAAGCTTAAGAACTGCAGTGTTTAGTAATTTGGAGGTATCTAAGCTCTCACCTTGATAACAGAAAAGAGGAAAGGGCAGCAATGAAAGCCCTCTGTTTTCTTGTTAAAGCTAGACTGGAAAGATCATCACTGCCTTCTACAAGAAGTATCAGCATGGTCTCTGTGATCATGTCAGTATTTGCCTGAAGTAAGTGAGTTCCTAATACACGCAGGATTTAATTAACTGTGCTCTGTTATTTTAGGTATATGTGAAAAAAGCTACAGGTAAAACCCTTCTTTCCTCTTGTACAGCACAAGCAGTAGGATTTCCATTGCTAAGCTGAGCTTGAAAAAAGCAAAGCATTGCAGCTTTGAGCAAGATTGAAAAACTAGTTTATAATAGAAAGAGCCATAATCACAAGCAGAGACATAAGCTCACAGAAAAAGCCCGCTGACAGCTACGCTGCTCAATGCACTCAGCTTCAATTGGTAGCCATGTAATTGGCTTTGTCTGCAATCAAGCATGTTTCAGAAGTTGCTAATGGACAGCCATATATGCTCTTTCAGAAAGCCTTGAACAGAAAAAGCTTGTAATAAGCAGCTGTTTAAAACAGCAGGAAACTCTTTTACCTACCATGGCCTATGATGTTACAAGCCAGAAGTGTATATTGTAAGAAGCAATTACCTGCCCTAGCAAAACAGACTTCAGTAAGCTGACAGCAAGCTTCCCCTCCTCAGTTCCAGTCAAATCCTAGTGGGTACCTGCTCAAAGGCACTGAACTGGCAAGGACACTTACCAGTTACATTGGCAGTCTAACTGCGTGTGCTATTATAGCTCAACTCAATGTCTGTATACAGAGGGTCCATCGGAATCCCTGCTGCAGCAGCACTTAGCACACAGCATCCTGCACCACTTCAGACTGTGTTACATCAGTGGATTTTGCATGATAATAGAAAACATAGCTATAAAACTTGAAGTTCCATCTTACCTTTCAGGTTATTTCTTATACATCTCATCCTCGCAAGAGAATATGGTGCCAGGTGAGAGTTGTGGTGTAATTTTCATGCTAGTGTGAATGTACTCTCTACCTAAGTAATATTTTTGGATGGGTTAAATAGGGAGTGCTTCTGTATTTAAGTTCTGCCTCTGTCCTTAGCGTAATACTGTGCTTAATGGCACATTCTTTAATCATAGCAGCCACCAGGAATATCAAAACCAGTCCAACAGTATAGTAAAAGTTTTAAAGACATGAGCAAAAGACTCTAACCAATTTAAAAATAAGCAGGTCAATACAAAGGTGTCATGATACATTACACTAATGATGGGAATACAGACAGGCCAAATCCAAGTCTTCTGTCCCACAGCCGTTCAAAACAAGCATTTCCACTTTTGCTGTTCTACAAATGAATGCTTGCACTGCACTCAAGAGGCAGGAGTTCCTTTTATTAAGGAACTTATTCCTTTTATTACGCTAAAAAAAAACAAAACAAAACAAAACACAGAACTTAAGAGGTTTTGATTTTACTTTAACAGGTGAAATTAGCATGAGAATTCCAAGTGCCTAGATGCCAGGCTGGAGGTTAAAGTCAGACAGCAGCTGGAAAAACTGCACAATGCCAATATCACAATAAACCCCTCAAAAAANAAAACTGCCAAAAGCCAAAAACAAAAAAAACCCCCAAAAAAAAAAAAAAAAAAAAAAAAGCTGTGTTGAGTGAGCAATCTTCAAAATGCTTTCTTTCTATTAATTAACTTCCATGATGTAGATAACTTTCATCCTTTTCGCTGACAATGGTGGGTAGGTAGGCAAACTGCCCGGGGCTTCAGAAGCTACATCCAGCATTATTGGATGGAATTTTCTGGCTCCCAACCAGCTATTCAAAGCTGAACTCTTTCATGCTGTGTTCAGCAATATCATTGTTCTAGTATTCTGCAGAAAGTCTAAATCCCTTTGGTTACACATGATTTGAATCATCACAAGAGTTTAAGCCTCAGGATAACGTACAGATTTAGTTGTCTACAGCCAGACCACAGTATGACCAGCAAACTATGGCCCCTAGGACATATCTTACTTCTGTTGATTCCAATTAAAAAAAAAAAAAATCTGAAAAAAACAAAAACACTTGCATTCCCCTGACACTCGAGGCAGAACTGTAGTCTTATTTTTTCCGTTTTGCACCAAGCCAGTCTCCACAAGGTAGTGCTTTCTTGCCCCTTGACGTGTTCCTCAGGGACTGCAGAGTCTGCACTTGCTGTAGACGCCTGCAGAGCTCCTGATCACAGGCTTGCTGTAGAGCTTCAGCTTTCTGCTTGTCCCAGCTTAAAGCTGCAGCCAGGGCTTGCCTGTCGTCTTTCACCACCAGCTGTAATAAGACAGCTTTGTCAATGTTGTCTTCTTATGCCCTGACACCACAAACTCCTCTGCCCACACTAAGAACAGCAGTAATTAGACACCTGTTTAATAATGTGAATTTAGTGTTGAAGATGCTTCCACCTTTCATCTCTTAGGCAAGTGGATTTTTCTTTAATGTTGGACCAATACTCAGAGCTTGAAGCTACATGTTGAAGCTATCAGAAAGCAGTTACTTAGTTTCTACAGCAGAGAAAAGCAAGATTAACAACTTCATAGCATCAGAACACTTTAAGAGTTAGTGCATCTAGACTTTCCTTTTCATGCTAAGGGTTTATTTACTCCATTTTCCAACATGAAGAGGTTTTTATTTTGCCTTGAGACGTATAAAAATAGAGATATAAAAAATCTCCTGGTAATACAGCTGAAGCAGTAGCTGTCTATACTGTCAAGATTTGGCATACATCAAAACCAAAATTCTTTTGTAGCATTTCAGAGTATGGACTAGAGGAGTGCCAGCTGGATATTACAGTGAAGGAGGAGGTATTGTCACTGAAGAAGAGAAACAGGCCAAATCTCAGCACTTTGAGACTGAGGTATATCGACAGCAGGGCCTTCAGTGGCTTCTCCCTATAAGCCCTTTCTCCAGAGAGGAGAGATCTGTCAGCGTACGGTTATATGATCCTCACCCACCTCTAGAGCCTGACTGTCCAAGCAGAGCTCTGGGGCAGCTTTCCCTTTCAGAACAGCAAGGATCTGGTCACTGAGGGCTGTTTTGGCTGAAGTGCCTGTACTGCTGCTACCTGTGTCCACCACATCCATCTCCGTTCTTGGTGCAGTCTCAGACTCTGAAAAGTAGAATCATTACAGGTACAGGCCAGGAAAAGTAGCCCAGATTGCACTGTTCTTTTTGAGATACAATATGCATCCTCTAACTTAGGAAATCCATGTTAAGAATGACATGATTCAAGCTTTTTCCCCCCAATATTCTACTTTCAGTGAACAGCAGTGAATGGGAGAAACTCCTGGTCTCTCCCATTCAGAAAATTCTTACACTATACCAGCTATTAAATCAACCACATTAGTAGCTGCTAAGCAGGTGACTCCCTCGAGTCCTTCCCTCCCCCTCATTTATTCCACCCAACTATTTCAGGCTTCTCTGAAAACCTCCTTCTTTACCATCCTAATGCTCCCTACCTGCTACTTTGCTTAAGACACTGTCTTCATTTTTCAAGGCCTGTAGGTAGAGTTCCAGGAGCTGCTTTGACTGCCGTTCCTCTTCTCGTCTGTCCAGCACCTGCTGCAGGGTGTCCTGCAACACTTGGATTTTGGTTTCACTTTGGGCAAGTTCCTCTGCCAGGTCTGAAGGTGGAACATCAATAAGCACCTTAAAACAGCAAGGGTGCTCCTGTTACGTGGAGTGAATGACTGAGTAATTCCATTCCACTGATGACAGTACAAACAACGAGCCTGAAGGACAGAGCCTCCACCTTTGTGAAACCTTGCATATTTCACAAGATCTTCACAGCAAATCAGCCTGGTTATGAGAAGCTGTAGTGGTACTCCACCAGCAGCCAAAAGGAAGGTGTAGAATTGTGCATTTTTTAACAATTCCTGGCAGTCAAAGTACCAATTCTTAAGTGTGCATGGAAACGCACAAAAGAAAGCCAGCAGGCTGGCACTTGAGAACCTGCAGGAAGGCAAGAAGGGGCAGTTATCACCATGCCTCACCACACACAAGGTGTCAGGCCATCAGCTGAGCTCTGGAAGCAGCCAGATTTGGCATGCTGCTCAGCCCTCCCTTGTGACACTTTACGTAGATATTGGTTTTTTTAAGGAAGAGAGTCCAACTCAGTTGCCACTGGGCCAAAGCTGAACTTTTTGCCCTCCCGCAGCCAGAACGAGAAAGACAAGCTGTGAAGGACAACCAAGGGTTAAGAGCATCCTCCTCAAACACCTGCAGTCAGGGGAACAAGCATTCCCCCTCAAGAGAAATTTCACTGTAGTGCCGCAGCCAAATTAAGCCTTGAGGTCTCATTTGCTTATTCTGCCATGCCACCAACTGCAACGAATGGATGAGGGGCAAAGCCAGGAACAGCAGCTTTCCCCCCTGTACCTGGAGGTCAGCTTCAGACATGAGGACGATGCCGGAGAGGTCGTCCCGCAGCCGCCGGGCCAGCAGCTGCCACCGCTGCGCTGCGCTGTCCACCTCGTCCTCGGGCTCTGGGTGCCGTGCCGTGCCCCCCCCTGGTGCCAAGGGCAGCAGTCAGGAGAGGAGAACAGGAGAACTGAGACAGGAGCAAGAGCCACTGCTCCCTGTTTGAAACTAACGCTATTAGGTTTTTTTAAATGTGTTAAAAAACGCCGCGATGCGTGGCACGTGGCAGCTGCCTGCTGGAGCTCTGAGCTCAGTGTTCGGGGGGGGGGGAAGGTTTGGGGCTGTTCACCTGCCCGGGCCTCGCTCGCCTGGGTGGTTCCGTGCCCTGCGCTGTGCGGGAGGGGCCCGGCCGCAGCCTATGGGGGGCAGCGGGGTCACCGAGCAGCCCCCCCACCCCGGTACCTGCGCTCCTCCCGGGCCACCTCTCGTTCCGGGCCAGCGCCACGAACTCGGTGTGGGCGGGCAGGCACAGGAAGTACTCCTCGTCCTCCACGATGGTGCCATCCTCCGCCAGCACCAGGGTGACGGGCCCGTCCCCGCCGATGGCCAGCGCGCTGCCCGCTGCGAGCAGAGCCACAGTCAGCGACGCGGCACCGCGGCCGAAGCCCGGGCCCGCCCCCGCCGCGGCTCACCCTTATCGCGCAGCTCCCGCAGGCAGGAGGCGGCCAGGCCGTGCCGCTCGCCCCCATCGCCCCGCCGCACCACGCACGGCTTCAGCCGCGCCGCCATCGCCTCCAGCCGCGGGGGCCAGGGCGGGGCCCAGCGCGGGGCACGCTGGGACGCGTAGTTCCGTCGCCGCCTTAAAGGCGCAGGCACGCGAGACCGCGGCGGAGGGTACTGGCGGTACATCGGCAGCGCGGCGCTCGGCTCATCTCGCCTGCAGCGCCACACGGAGGCGGGGCGGGCGCCCCATCGGCTGGGCGGGGATGAATTAGCCGGGCCTGGGAAGATGGCCTCCTCGGAGCAAGCGGAGCAGCCCAGCCAGGTACACGGGGCCGGGCTCTGCCCGCACGGCGCGGGCCGGGGCGCTGCCGCCCCAGCGGGTGAGCGGCTGAAGGGGGGGCTGCGGGCCCGGGCTCTCCCCTCCCCAGCTCCCGCCGCCTCCTCACGGCGCTGGGGCTGCTCTCCCGCCCCGCGCGCGGCCTCAGCACCAACCGCCGCCCGCGCGCCGCTCCCCTCACGGCGGCCGCTCCTGGGGCCGCTGAGGCGCGGGAGGAGGCGGCTCCCTCAGGGCCCGCCCGGGGGCCGCTCCCCTCAGCGCGGGGTCTGTGTGGAATAAAGCATTCAAATAGGAGAAAAAAAAAAGCCCAACCCAACACAAACCGCGGAGAGAGGGAAGGCGGCGTGTGCCGGGCGGGCTCCGGCGTGACGGCAGCGGCCGCGGGACGGAGCGGCTGCACGGAATCGGATGCGGGGGAGCGGGGGCCTCTGGGGGCCTTCGGGTTGATCCCGGGTGAGCCCTGCACACAGCCGGCCTCACTGCTGCCCTCCGAGTGTCCTCAGCTCGCTGCTGGCTGAGATCTGTGAATCCTCCCCGAGGCGGCTGCAGAAGGGCCCTTCCCTGCAGCGAACGGGCGGTGGGAGCTGAGGGCAGCAGGGAGCGGGGGCTGCTTCGCTGTTGTGTGCAGTCACAGGGCCGTTAAGGTTGGAAAAGATCTCTGAGACCATCAAGTCCAACTGCCAGCCTATCCTCACCATGCCACTAAGCCATGTCCCGCGTTTCTTCACATTTATCCTCGTTTAACCAAATCACCATTCATTGCTCTGTTGATACTTCCACTTTGGGCTGACGAGGTTCAGTTTGCAGTGAGCAGTGCTGAACTAACCTGAGATAGAAGTGAGTTAGTTACCCAATGCTCTGGCCGACCAGCACCAGTCCCCAGGCTGTGATGGGCCCTGCTGGCAGCCGTTACCATGTGGCCAGCGCAGAGCTGCCCAGCATGCAGCAGCAGCAAGGTGTGGGCACAGCAGTCTGCTCCTCCTGCTTGGGGTGAGCACGCAGCAAGAGCCAGCCCAAACCACCCTCAGACTGATCTGCAAGCTGCTGGGCCGGTCTGTGAGAACTGCCTGGAGGTTTCTGATAAAGAAATCTGGTTAATGGACAGATGTGGTTGCCTGAGAAATGCTCAGGTTCCTGTGATATCATATCCTCCCACTGCACCCTTTGAATTTTTGTTTTATGTTTACTTAGTGGTGCTTTGCCTCAGAAGAAGACGTAGTGTTTGCGTTTTGGATACGGGCTGCTGGAAGGGAGCTCTTCACCACAGAGAGACCCCCCTGCCTGGCACCTGTGAGGAGCCACTGGAGGAGTAAATCCCTCCCTGGGTTCTGTGACATCGTGTGCAGAAGTGCTGGATTCTCAGGCGACAGCAATTTGTGCCCCTTGTGCTCCAGCCCCTCACGACTCCCTCAGTGGCAGTGCTGGTTTGTGGGGCTGCCCTGCACCGTGCCCTGCTCTGGGCATGGGAGGTGCCGGTGGGGTTCAGCTCAGGATGACCGTGCTCCCGCATGCCAGGGGCAGCCCTGTCTGTGAGTGGGATTTCCTCCTTCCCCTCATTGTGTGCTTGCATGGGACACAGGGGTTGTTCTGTGCAAGGCTGTCAGTGCCTGCTCCCCCCCAGTATCCCTCTGACATTGGCTGTGTGTCCTCATCCAGAACTGCAGCCAGGGGGGAAGTGTTTGGTGCCCTGTCAGGTTTGGCCAGAGAAAAAGGGGTATAATCAGTGATTAAAGGATATACAGCACAGTAGATGATTTCTTAAGGGGACAATTTTGCAATAAAATGGTAATGAAAACCTCTTTATTAGTGTCCTAGAATATAAATGCCACTCTGTAACAATGCAGCCACTGCAGTTCTGACTGCTGTCAGTGCATGCAAAGCGTTGTCCTTAGCGCACAGGAGACATTTAAAGAACTTCAACAAAACATTTACTTTCTACTGCTGATGTTTATTTATAGTCAGACATTCAACACAAGGCTATGAGTAGTAGCACTGTTTTGCTGAACATGTTTGTTTGGCTCCTGTCGTCTCCTTTTACCAGTCTGGTTCGTTTAGATGCTCGGACGGGAGAGTCTTATCTTTGAGAGTTTATCTTTGGCCTTACTGTCTGTTTTGCTTAGTTTTGTTTTCTCATTTTCATGAATTAATATTCATGAATATTAATATCAAGCATTGCAGGGGGTGGTGTTGCAGCTCAAATGAAATCATTGACATAGATAGAATTACAGAGTAACCAATTTCTGACTTCTCTTGGCTATCAGCACTCCTTCGATGCTGAATACCTTGACAATTCTGGAGGGTAATGTTGGCTTGGCCAGCAGCAGCCCAGTTCTGCAGTCATTGAACTGTGAATCCCAGGGTTAGAGAAACTACAATTCAATGTTATTTGGCAGTTGATTTATATAACCACATCTACATTTCTCCAAGCTGCTTTGTTTGGCACACAAAATGATACCTACTTACCTGTGGTTGCATGCAGAAGGGAATCCTGTAGCCTGGCAGTCAGAATGCAGCTGGTACGCTAAAAAAAAGAATGATTCCAATTAATTATGGGCAGAGCTGAGCGAGCTCTTAACTTGGTGGTGGGCTTCCTTGCCCTTTAGTGGGGAAGCAAGGGGAGTGCAAAAGCCCAGATCTTAATTGTTTTCTTTCTAAAGCTTCATTATACCCACTTTGGGACAAGTCTGCCATCTAGCTGCTTTTTGCCTCCATGCAGGGAAAGGATTAAAGGAAATTTCAGGGATGTTGAGAGATGCCTGATTTCTTGCTCCAGTGGCTGACTTCTCTTGTTGCATCGCTAGCCAGTGTGTAGGTGACTTCTCCTCCTCTCTTGCCTGTAGCTCTTGAGTGTTTAGCCTCAGGATTCTCTGCTGTGTGCATCCTCAAAGATGCTTTATGATATGGGATATTTGGTCTCTGAGCTGTGATACCCATCGTTTCATTGAGCACAGGCTGCTGAACTGCCGTGGCGTGGGAAGGATGGGTTCTGCCCTGACTTGTCTCAGGGCTGCGTGTTGCACAGGGCTGCTGTCCCCTGCCGTGTGAGAATAGCTCCTTCACTGTTACGCTGTGCTCTGTGCTTGGCAATCTTGCTGGAAGGAAGATGCAGATCTCATTTAAAACATTGGTAGCCTTGGACAATACAGTCAGAGTAGCATAAATGATCCAACTAACCACATATGTCATCAGGCTGTTTACAAGCACATCAGAAGTTTTGAATGTGTGTCTCCAGGATGAAGACTCCTACCTGCCCCCATGTTACATGTTCTCTCACAGTAACCCGGGCTTCGTTCCAGATGCTCTTTGGGCAGTTTCCCAGCTTGGCTGAAGGTTGTGTGTGACAGCCCATGAATGGCAGTGCAGCTCCTCAGGGCAGAACGTACATGCTGCTGTACCTGAGAGGCTCTGGGAATTTTCTGAGAATGAGTTCTGTGGGGGTTAGTACAGGGAAACGGCTTCTTTCTTTGTGACATAGTGACTGTGCTCCTTGCAACTCTTTGCAAAGTCAGCTTAAGTAGTTGAAGCGCTTGGAGTTTATCTTGAAACATGCTACGGGTAGCAAAAGATGCATATTCTTAGAAAACTCAAGTGTCTTGATGGAATAATAGTTAACAGCTGTAGGTACATTTTTGAAGTATTCAACAGGAATTTGATCTGTGCTGCATTTTGGCTGCCTTGTCTTGGCACTCCTGACCCTGAAAGCAGACGCACTGTGCCTGTGAGAACAGGAGGCCAGGGGCAGACGTGGAGAGAGAAGGGCCCTTGTCTTGCAGCCACAGAGCGTTGCCTCCACCACACCTGGCAGCGTGACTTCAGCCTGGTGCTGAAGCTGCTATTTGCAGTGGTTATTTTAAATGAAGTCGTAGTGGCTGGAGTTTGAGGAGATACACGGTGGGCAAACAAAAATGAAGATGGCTGCATGTGTGAAGACGGAGGGCCCCTGGGGATCACTGCCTGGCTGGGAGAGCTGGCTGGGCCCTGGTGAGCAGCGTGTGTTTGTGTCTGGGAGCAGCTGAGCTGCAGTGTCCGAGTTACTGGCACCCTCTCGTGGCAAACACCCATGTCTGTCTGTATTTCTTTTTTAGATGGCAAAGTCCTGAGCTGCTCTGAAGGGGTGGTATTGCATTAGAGTGCATGCACTTGGAGGACGAGAAGTCACTTAAGGATCTTCATGGTGTCATGAGAAAGTTGTAGCTTTTGCTGTACTCAGTGAATGGGATCTCCTTTCTCTAATTGAGCCTCAAAATGTCATCTTTACCAATAAAACTCCATATATAAAAAAATATATATTTACCGTTGAGGGAACCAGTATGTGTCAGTTCTCCTAAGAAAAATGCACAGCTAAGGCACTACAGTTTAGACCATGGGAATCTCATTAGAAAGTGGATGGCTGACCAAGATAAGGTGTTTTTTTTTTTGTTTTTTTTTTTAATGCTAAAACTTAAGTGTCTGTACCATGGGAGAGCTGATATACCGTAGCTATACAGTGATCAAACTTTGCTTTTGTTATACCTGGAGAATGGAAGCTCCTGAATTTTAAGTCTAGTCCAACCTTAGGCTTGTTGTCCTGCCTCAGTCCAACAGCTTCCCTTCTCCTGCTGCGTACCACCCTTTCCTGGTGTGCACAGTGTTCAGCATCTGCCCTAAACCTACACATTTTAGTTCTCTGTGGGAAACAAGGGTGGCACTGATGTTGCTGGGGTGCTGTTAAATCATCATTGCTTTGAGATCTTCAGAATAGTGCAGAAAACAAAGGGTGCGTTACTGGGCCATGAAAATGGGGGATGCTCAGTGTCAGGTTTAGTCCTACGGAGGAGGAAAAGAACCATGCAATTAGGGCAAAGCACCTCTGCATCCGCAGAGTAACAATACTTTGGGCTGCTTCTTTTTAGTGTCTTCCTTTTATTATCTCAAAGATCTTTGCAGACATCGAGTACTCAGCAGGTCCTTTAGAGCCAGACGAGTTATTATCTTTGTTTAATGTTTGGTGGAAATGTCACACGGCGTGCTGTGAGACAGGACAAGTATTGCAACCAAGAGTTTAGCAGAGGGGGTCCAGGTTTGGTGCTGTCTTTGTTCGTTGCACCGTTTCAGAGTTTCAGTGAGGGGGAACATTGCTGCTGTGCATCTCTCCCTGGTCTCTGGCTCTTACCTGCTGCCTCCCTACAGCGAGTTCTGCTGATTCTCTAAATTCTGTTTAAATGGGGATGGCTGGAACGAATTTTCTGTGTGCTCCAGACCTTTTTGTTCATCACTGAACTTCTACTGATAGCAGAAAGAAACGTGTCTGCCCAAATCCTGCTGCTGTAGCCCTAACAGACGAGCACTTCCAGTGGTGTCCGTCGGGTGGCAATGTGACCTCACTCTTGTGTTTGCTTTGCAGACTGGCTCCGGCCCTGCCGCTGAAAATGCAGCATCTCGGGAGCCACTGGTAAGTTCTTCTAAAAGCAGAATACAATTTCTTGCCAATAATATCATATCGATGAGTTGTTCTCTTTGCTGCATCATTTTGCATTTTTTTATTTTGCTTTTGTAAGGAGTTGGTGAAAGTGTGTCTGCCTAACGTTGCCATGCTGTTGGCCTCTGAGTTTCTCCAGGCACCAAGATGTCATTAAGCAGGGACCACCTGTCCTAGGCACATGCAGTGTGTGCTCTTGGTTAGTGCTTATCTAGTAAAGCCTGAAGAAGAACCTGTGCCGCATAATTTGAACTGAGCTTCTTAGGGCTGTTGTCTAATGAAATAACCTCTGCTGCTCAGCTGCCTCACTCAAGCTGTCTTTATTTTCAGATACACTCAGAGTTAGCTTAGAAGTGTCTGGCAGCTGGCAGTGCATGTGATCCAATGTTTTGACTCTAGAACTGTTTTGGAAAGAGCTCTGGGACTTTTTTTGTGTGTGTGTGGAGGAGAACTCAGAGAACCCAGTTTTGTTTTTGTTTTCATGGTGACGCAGCCTGGGAAGTGAGCTACCCGTCTCCTAAGCTGCAGTCACTTCTTTTACAACCTTTGTTTTCTTCTTTTCCCCTTACTCTTCAGTCCTCTATAACTCAGTCAAAACCTTGCCAAAAGTCTTTAGCCCTTCTTATTGTCCTAAACATGTCATCCTCTCATGGAGTTCCTGCTCTGGCTGTCATTTGGTCATTATGGTGAGTGCAAGCTGTGTGTGGTGAGAAGATGCAAGTACTTTCCACAACGGCATGGCACGGGTCGTGTCACAGTATTTTTACCTTGTAACTCTTCTCTGGACAACCCAGAAGATAATTTTTAAAGGAGGGAGATGTGAGAAAAGACCATGAACTGGGAAGGGTCAGTGAAATGGATCTAATGAGAGGGCTGTACAAGAGTGCTGTTAAGCTCTGCAATGTCTCCCCTAACACCATGCACTATTGCATAGACATCTATGTGAGATTACCCAAAGCAATGGTAGCACACCAGCTTCGTGATGGGTTTGATGGGTTTTTTGTTTTCTCCTCCCCCTTAGGAAGCCATAGCTGGCAGCAGATCATCACAGCTTGTGCTGGTCAACGGTGCATTCTCTTCTCAGGGAAATTCCTAACGTTACCTTTGATTTAATTAATTTCTTACTGTATATGCAACTGAAGAATTGCTCAGAGGAAGCACACAGCAGCTGTGTATCTTTCTGTATAGATATCTATTTGTACACATATACAAATATTTATAAATGTAAGGACCTCCAAAGTAAACTTCACTCTCATAATGGTGAGTCTTGCATGTGAGCTAATTACGGCCCTTTGAAAAGTGGATTCCTTCTCATTTTTTCATTATTTGTCTTTTATATTAAGCTCTCACAGCCTCTGTCACGTTTGCTTAGGAGTCATTATTGTTTCCAGCTGAGTATCTGTAGAAGCCTTATTAAATGAACAGTGCAGTTCTGTCAGCCAGATGACCTAACTTCCACACTACTGTGGCTTCTCTGTAGCCAGGATCGTGCACGCTGCCTTCCAACGCTCGCAGCAGAGCTGGGTCCATGGAGCGGGCTCGCAGGCACATGGCGCCATGTCATAAAAATGTTTACGGAAACACCAGGACGAACCATGGCACGAGTCCAGCAAATGGCTCCATCTGGGAAAGCCACGCGCTCAGGCAGATTGTTGCTGACTTCAGATCTGGTGGTGAGCAGTTGAGGAAGAATCTGTTTCCAGACACTTGCAGAATCTAGAGGAGGGGGGAAGGAGTCTCATGACCAAATTCTGTTCTGTACCCCTCTTGCCTTTTTTGACTCAACTGGTGGCTGAAAGCACTTGGTGTTTCCTGGGCTTGAGACCTGTGTTGAACGTATCAGTGGCGTTGTGCAATGGAATTGAAGCATCTTCCACTGTCTTGGCAGATGTTGTGATAGGCTCAAGCTGGTTTTGTATCGCGTTTGTGATGTTGCTGGGCACTGTATCCTGCCTGGTGCTGAATGCCTTCTGCTCTGTGCTTGGTGGCACTGGCTTCTACGCACCCCATAGCCTGCAGCTTTCAAGAGGAACCCAGGCAAAGCAATGATTTCTAGTTTCTTACAAGAGGACTTCAGTATTCTCCAAGATCATGTAACCAGATGCTGTCTGACACTGTGGCTTATTGCTTTACTGTGGCCTTCAGAATGGAGCCCTACAGACTCATGTCACACTCCAAACTGCTGCTGCGTGGCTCTTCCCCAGCTCTCTGGTGGTGTGTGCTGTTTGCAGCTACCAAACTGCAGGTGAGGGGCTCCACGTCCGCGCCATTAATCCCCTGAGTTATCCAGTGTCCTTACAATAAACTGTCCCAACTGAAAAATACTCCCTAATGAGAGGTCACCGTGTTACAGTACTGACAGTGGAGAATGAGTTGGAGGGGGATGGGGAAAAGCTATAATTTTTGCAGTAGAGAGCGGACACTCATTTCCCTAGCTGTCGGTCTTGGCCCATTAAAATTTGCCGTGTAGCTCCATAGTGGGAAGTGTAACCTTGTGTTAGCAGAGTGTCAGCATCTCGCTCCGCTGCTGTTTACAGCCACGTTTGTCATCGTCAGTGCAGGATCAGCTTCTCCTTGAGTCCAGCTTATCAGTGAACGTTGCTGCATCCCTTTCTGCCACCCCCAGCTTTTGTATGTGCAGCCACCTCCGATAATCCCCTGAACGCCGGTGGAATTGGAATGGGGTTGTCTTTTTGCAGCCACTCACAGCAAAGTCCTGGGATGTGTACAATATGTAGCTATATGGGACAAAACCTCTTTCTGTGAGGTTAAAACATTAGGAAATTGCCTTTTCTTCTTGGATCTTTGTTCCTTTGATCTAATTTGTCTCTCCTTAGTGTGACGACTTAATCTTTGCTGCTGCTGCTTAGCTTGTTTTTGACTCTCCCTAGCAGAGCCTTGCAGCTCTTTAAACATGCTGTGCTGCTTTTGAGATGCTTTCAGTAGCTTGAATAAGTTTGCTTATTCTCCTTGCTGGTGCTCTAAGAAGTACTGGTTGTAAATATAAAAATATTGGTTGCAAATGTAAATCACTGTCTGGGTTTGTTACTGAGTTACAGAATCCCTGGATCATGGTGTGAAGAGCAGAGTCTTCTCTTTTGCAGAATTATTATTTAAATTTCCTTCTTTTATTGTTAGCATGTGCTGTTTCTTTCTGTTCCTTACTGCAGATGATAGTAGTGAGCACTGAAATGTGGACATCTTATTCCCTTTTTTACAGGCTGTCAGAAGTACAAGGTAACAAGAATTACTGTTGCCTCTATAGCAATTAGTGTAGATTTTGTTATCTTTAACCATGGAAGTAAAATGGGGGAATGAGGAAAGGTTACAGAATTGTGCCATAAGATATGAAAGAGCTCACTGGGGCTAATAAGAGGATTTAAAATAAATAATTGGGCACCTTGTGAACCCATATCCCTTTCCCTTTGTACAGTAATAGATGCTGTCTTTCTGCTCTATCAAACCCTATAGGGGTATATATAAATTTTTATTTATTTAAATAGAAAGGAATATTTTTTTTTAAGATTCTCCTCAAATAGTTTTCTTCAAATAAAGACATGAATTTGATTTTTGCTGAAAAACTTATACTCAGGTTTCTGGAACACAGTCTTACACTAGGGATACCATGTAGTCCATATGCTTTATTTTGAAATTTAAAGATCCTAATCTAGCTTTGTAGTAATTTTTTTCAGGTGGATTTTTGTTTTCAGAGATGATCTGAGGGACAGGAGTGTTCTAGGGGGACGGTCCTTATCACACTTCTGCTTTCCATTTTCCCACCCTTTATTGTTTAACACAAGATTTATACCTGTTTACTGTACAAATTTTGTCTGCCACAATGGGTTTGTTCAGAGTGGTGGCCTACACTGAATAATTCTCTCAAAGTAAATCTAGCCAGAGGGGATTTCCAGACAGCCAGAGTCAGTAGGCAACTAACTTATAGCCCCCAGCGAAACATTAGTCAGGATAATTTACCACTGTCAGCAGGGGAGAGAGAGACTATCAGCTTTGTGACCTCCTGTGCAGGCAGTAACCCTAATGGTGTGATAATGCTCCCGTTTGTTTGGGGAGTTCCTGAAGGGCTGCTGTGGGCTCCCAGCGTTGGACAGTAATTCCATCAGGCTGCAGAGGGCAGGGGCTGTGCACGCCTCAGGGCCACGAGCAGTGAGCCAGAGGTGTGTGGCTTCTTAACAATATCCTTTGGTTTGATGCAAAGAGAATTCTTACATCGACTAAGCAGACCTCTGTTGCATCTGACCTTTTGATAAGTTGGAGATGGGTGGGTTGTTGATTTTTTTTTTTTTTGCCTTTTTTGTCTTTTACTTCTGAGACTTCGTTGACTTCTTTTGTTGTTCATGCAAAATGTACTCCCGTAATCTGTCAATTCCTTTTGCTCTGTTGATTTAGACAAATACATTATATGTGCAAAACATGCAGATGCAAATTTACTTACAGAGCACAGTTAAAGGAGCACTGAGTTAAATTGCCTCTCTGAGGTCAGTGGGAAAGTTTCCTTGGAATACGTTTGAACCCCAATGTTAAAAGAGGATGGAGTGTAATAGTTTGGGATATAATTTCTCCTGTAGCACTGTATGCTAATGTATGAAAGCTAGATACTTGCAGCAGTTACAGGCCAAAGCACAGGTTAAGACCCTATCAGACTGCACAGAATGCAATGATGGCTTTGCCTGTCCCTAGTTTGGAGGCAGCGGGCGAAGCAGCACGCAACCAGGTAGGTACACTCGTTTTCTGTTAGCAGCAGAGTTAGCAGCTTATGGTCTGCTCACGTTTGCAGAAGAAAGTTCTGAAAGCAGTTCTCATACTCTTTTCAGACAAACCAATATTACTGCTCAGAAGGCTTTGAAGATGTTTTTAAAATAGTTGTAATACTCTAAGCAATACTCTGAAAGTGCCGGCGCCCACTTAGGAAATATTTAACATTGCTTGATATTTACCCTTGAGAAAAATGAATTTCGTTCTTCTGTTTATGCTCACCTGATGTTTTGGAGGTATAAACATGCTGCACCTACTAGCAACCTTTTATAGATGATGCTGTGCTTTGCTGCCAGCTGGTTGTCTGTGCTGGTTGGCAGCCCAGCTCTCTGCCTGTGCAGGGAGGGTGGGAGCACTGTGCAGCCCAGCTGCTGGGACCTCTTGATTTCAAAGAGGTGGTGGCACACGGCGGGGAGGTGCCTGCACTGTGTGTGCTTTGGTAATGATGGGTTGTGGGATCAAGGTGAGATAATAGAATCATCTCAGCTCCGTGTGTGTGGAAGATGTGCTATGTGCAGAACAACTTGTAGAGGGCAGCAATTGCCCAGTTTTCTCTGCTGAGGGAGAGGAGAGACCAGCTTAAGAACTTCACAGGAGTGTCTGCCTTTTTGGCTTCTTGAAATAACTTTATGTAGGAGACTAGTTCTGTAGAGTGCCTCTTGACTGTGTTATTAAATTCCTAACCTGGAGAGCGTTGCCAGAGATTCTTAATTCCTCTCCTCTAATACCACTGAGCAGCTGGACTCCTTTTGCCCTTATCCAGATGCTGCCTGTGTCATTGTTACTGCAATCAAAAAGAGTTAGTCTTGTGACAGCGAGTGACTCTCAGGAGATTATAACTGCTTACACGTGATAACTTTCTTAATTTCTTGGCTTCCTCCTGCTTTTACCTAGGAGATCATGCTGTAAGAAAAATTTGCAGTATCTACAGGGTCTGTGGTGCCTCAGAGCACAGGATACATTGCATCTTCATCACGCTGAAGGATGGGAGCTGAGGCACAAAAGGCAGAATGAATTATTCAAGAACTTGAAAGAACTTTCCCCAGCTTTGATGCGCAGGAGTACGTCGTTCAGATAGTTCTGATGCCAGCACCTTCAGAAGGAAGGTTTGCAAAACTAGAAATAGAGAGTTGGTGTAATTCTTAGATTGGGAGCTCCCAGGCAGCTTACTAGAAAAGAGACTTTGCCTGTATTTATCTGTAGGTCACTTCAATTAAAAATCTTTCCCAACATCTGAATGCTTTGTTTGTTTGTTGTGTGTACATAGCTCTTCTCCCTGATTGTACAGACCATGCCTTCTTTCCAGTTGTGATCTGATCCTGTAATACACCATGGCTACTGCAACAATTGCATTTCTGGAAAAGTGGCAATGAAAATACGTGTAGCTCTTTAATAAAGGATTTTACAGCTGGAGAGATGCAAGAGAGAGAACTTGGTATCATCAGCCGCCCTCACAGTATGCACTGCTTTTTTACGTTGTGTTAGACCTTTGGGTCAGATTCTCCTCTGCTGTCAACTCCTTGTGTTTTGCCAAGTGTTCTGAAGGGCCTGAATGGTGTTGTTCCTTGGGATACAGTTCTGCAGCTGAGCACATCTTGCTCCAGTGGAGCTTCTCTGCTGTACAGTGAGAGTTTCCTGTGTCTTCTTCCAGCTTGCTTCTCCTGTTTGTTGTGTGTGCCACCCCAAGTGATTCCTTTCCTCCTTAAGCATCTGCACCCTTCAGATGTTTGCAGACAGTTATCACATCATTTCTCCTTTCCCCACCCCCATCCTGATCTCTTAGCCAAGCTCTACATATTTAGCTCATTTAATCTTTCCTCATAAGTCAGGGCTGTAATTGACAGCTCTGACACGAAGAGTCGCATTGGTTACACACGCTGCCAACAGGATATAAATACTTTCTGTGCGGTGATTGAGAATTACAGTCGAGACTGAGATGAGCCCCCCCTCCCCCTTGACACTATATTTCTGACAACCCCTTTCTCAACATCAGGTTGCCACAATCTTGTAAAGATGGATGTAGTTCTCACTCTAATGGTCAGCTGCCCAAGCACCTGATGTCTCAGAGCGGTGGTATCAGGTCAGTTGGGGAGACTCACTGTCAAAGCTACATGGGATTCCATTCTGATGCTAAATTCTTACAGAGGTGGTGATCTTCTCTCTCCTCCTGCCAGCCTTGCAGAGGCCTCAGGCTACTGAGGGTCCTTCTTCCTTCTGGCAAGGCAGAGCTGAGCCCCACGCAGCGCAGCGTGCTGCCTGGAGTGAGTGGCTCTTGCTCACGCGAGATAAGAGGTGCTGCAGCCACTACCCTGGTACGTGTGCACTGCACAGCACTGCTGCTGGCAGGGTTTGCTGTTCAGATGCTCTTGGCACTGCCGTTCCTCTCTGCCACTGCCAAGAGGAAGCTCGGACTGCTATTGATCCGATTGGCACAGCTCAGAGTTCAGAGTTCTTGTTTATACACGTTAGATCTGGGCAGAGGCTGGGAGCCCAACCCAGAGAGGTATTGCGCTGGGAGAGGAGGTAGCTCCTACTGCATGTCCGTGTGTTGGTACGTACAGATCTGTTCCCAGCTAAACAGCTCTGGAGGTTGCTTTGGATGACTTGTCTCCTCATGTTGGCCGCGTTCTGCTCAAGAAGATAGGTGCAGCTGACAGAGGCTGGGGAACTGGGAAATGAATTATCTGCCTTCTAATGTTGTATTCTGTGAAGCTTCATATGGTGCAGCTTCCCCAGCGGGGCTAGTTCACAAACATTACATGTATTATTGCAAAGCATGCAACATAAAGAGAGCATTTATGAAAGGGAATATCAGAGGAAACATTATAGCAGAGACCTTTATAGCCTTTCCATTATTATGGTTTAAATCTTGACATGGTCTTTATTTGCAATGACACTGGGACCAGTAAAGAAGGGTTTTTTCTCTTCCCCTCCCCTCCCCTTTCTCCCATCTCCTTTTCATTCTTTTCTTCCACATCCTGTTCTGAAGCTGTGGTGCAGAGATACGAATCGTTCAGCCTGCGAGCAGTCGGGGAGCCAGGTTTCAGTTTGTGTGGAATCAGCCCCTTTTGACTCAGAAGTTGGAAACCAGATGACTCACTGTTATGCATGTTTGTTGTTTTTAATAACTGTCATTTTGCAAAATATGTTCAAAGCTTCAAACCCTGACTTCTGGAGTAGGGGTGGTGTGTATTTATTTTTAATTTGGGAGGCTGTAAGCTGGAATGTGTTTGTAGCTCCGGTCTTCCCTTAAAGTCTGAGATAAAATAAAATAGGGCACTGACAAGGTGATAGATTTTAGAGAGCTTCTTTTTTTTGCCTGTTACCTGAAAAAATATTCATTTTCTTGATCAATTATTTGAGAAGGCTCCAGGTGCCAAACATCTGGTGGGACTGTAGGTTTATGCTTTATGTTTTTGTTTTTTAATACGTACCCAAAGGGACAGGTTCTTCAAAGCAGACAGATGGTTTTAATTTGTGGAATTTTAAAGAATAAATGCCTTTCCTGCGTTATTATTCTGATTTCTAACAAAATTGTTGTCCATCTCCTTTCTTTTATGGGAAAACAGCAAATGTATTTCAGGGGCAGAATTCCCTATCAATAAAATCTCTTAGCAGTATGGAAAATGTGAAAATCTGTACACATTTTATTTTCTACAGATTAATCACTGCTTTTACAACAGTTTGTTAATTATAAGCCCAATACTAAGTGCTTCGTGTTTGTTTGGTGTTTTACTTTCTAATTTGCCTCGAGAAGCATTGTTTTAATTTGCTGAAATTCTGCAGGTTTGCTCTGAAGTCAGTTAGCTCCGTGAAGGTCTGCAGCCACTCCATCACGGAGGGGTGGAGTGATGCCAGTGTGAAGCCTGCGTACGCCAGGACAGAATCTGACCCTACCTGCAAGAACTGTGTGTTTTTATACAGCTGTAAAAACTGCATTCTGCCTCATGGCAGCATTCATTGTGCTCATGGATTTTTCCTCCAGTTCGGTGTTCAGATCAGAGCGCTTTGTAGCCATTTATTGTCATGATTTATATTGTGATCTTTTGCAATTGTTATTGCAACACGAAGCGCGGTGGCACGGAGCACGGGAGGTGTGCTCCGAGCCCACCTCAGCCTGTTGCTTCTTGTTAGGGAGTAAAAAAAAAAAAAAACAAAAAACCACCAGTGGCTGATTTAAGACAGAGGGTTCACGTTTGGGTTCTGCTCTTAGTGTGCAATGGGGCGTTTCTCTAATGGTGGAAGCACTAGGAAAAGCCTCGCTGCCATTACCCCGAGGAAATTTGGTTGCAAGTGCTGGCCACACCTGGCCAGCTGTGCTCTGCCTGCTTTCTCATTCTGATCCAGAAAGAAATAGGTTTTGGTCTTTATTTTTTAGAAGTGAATGTAATGCTTGTGAAAAGCAGTGAAGTGTTGGCTCTGGAGGCTCCAGTGGCAGCACTTTGTGCCAGGACTGCCCAGCACCCACGCAGGGGACCCCGGCCGCGGGGGACGGGAGGAGCGCCCAGCCCTGCCCGCTGCGATGCTCGCCTTCATCCAGAGCTGCCAAGAAGGATGCCAGTTTTTCCATTTAGCTGACTGCTGGATAGACCTTAAAAGGGAAGGTTTAATGCAGTTGGCTGCTATATAGACTGTTACAGGGAAGTTATTTATTTAACCGGCTGCCGTATGGATTGCTACAAGGGCACTCCTCTAGCTGCAGCTATATTGACCAGCGAGCGTGCCGGGCTGGATTGCCAGGAGCTGTCATATTGACTGTTACAGAAAAGATCTGTATTTAAGCCATAGCACTGCACTGGGATCTCCCAGGCAGGATATTAATGCTAATTCATCTGCTCACCCCCTGCTGTGAGTGTTATTTGTTTAAATCTGTAGAATCCCACAGCGCGTTTATATCCTCGCTAGAGTGAGCTCCGCTCCCTGTAATTATTTAACATTATATGCTGATATAAATTGTAACAGTTAAAGAATGGTAATGAGTAGCAAAAAAACACAAACTTAACCTTAGAAATGGCAGAGTCAGCTCTTAAAACAACAGCCAGCAACTTTCGCTGTTCTCTGCCTTTTCCCAAGTCCATATGCACAATATTGTGCATACATTATGGGTGTGCGTGTGTGTTCATGCTCGCGCTGGCAACTGTGCCAGGCAGGGCTGTAATTATGCAGAATGTACTGTGAAACTTATGCACACACTCATAATTACATCCAGTGCCTACGTACAGCAAGTTTTATCTCTCTGCAGCTCAGCTCCTTGATGAGCTGTTCTGATAGGTGATGGGAGCCGGGGCTATCGCGGGGCGGCAGCGGAGCCGCAGGGGATGCCCGGCCCCGGGCTGGGCTCTGGAGCCATCGGGTGTCACTGTTGCTCCGCGCAGCTCCGCTGCCGCTGGGTTTGGCTGGCAGTAAAAGCTGGACTCTGCAAGGAGTATTTTTGGCTATAAACATCTAAAGCATTTACGCATAATTTATATGTAAAGTGCATGTCCATGCAACACCACTGACGTGTGGGTGGAGGGAGCGGAGGGAGCTCTATTGTGCGTTCGCTGAATTTTTGCAGTTTCTGATGCCTCTCGCAGCATTCCTGTCCCAAACTGGCATGCAGGATGGCCAGCTGCTGCTGAGGAGTTGGTGCGTTCTGCTTCAGAAGCCTCTGCTGTTCATCAGCAGAGGTGACCCAATTCCGGTGCACAATTTGCCTGTGAACACGGAAGTATGGGCAAATTTTTAATTTTAGGAAAAAAATGTTTCTATGGTGTGTGCAGTTATGGTGTAGAAACAATGAAATTCCAGTTGTTGGAGATATTTGAGGAGCTTTAGTGCTGCGGGGCTTGAAAGGTGCTGTGGAAATGAATGTTTGAAGCTGTGGTACGTCAGAGCTCATTGACAAAACAGGTTTGCATTAAAACAGTTCATCAATACCATATGAAAACTTTCACTGATTTAAAATGGAAATGAGCGAGGAAACCCATGCAAATAGCAAAGAAAATGTATTTTAAAGAGACTCCTTTGTACTCTCCATCCCTTCTGCTTTCAGGTAGGGAGTAAAAGCCGCCGTAAGAGGAGCTGGGCTTCTTGGTGATTTGCAGAGCAGCGCGATGGTCGGCTGGGCTGCGTTGGCAGCATGGACCCGTGCCAGGCTTCACCACAATTCATACTGTGTCAGTTTAATAAATGCACTACTTAAATTATGAAATTACAAAAGAAAAAAGAGAATGCACTTATTCAGACTCTTAATACATTAAAAATAAGGCATTAAAACACTGCCTTTTTTTTTTTTTCCTTCCAGAATCAATAATGAACAGGAAGGGTTGTAGACATTAACAGTCATGGACATTCAAACTCTTATACATAAATTATCTTAGAAAAATGCACATAAGACTTGAATAATGTAAATACATTAATGCATTTAATAATTTAAACATTAAAGCGCATGCAGGAATTCGTGGCAGAAGCTGTTCTGAGATAAGGAACGGTCCTGGAAGTTGTGTGTCCCAAGATCGATGGCTGGTTTCTCCTTGAGAAACTCTCTGGGGAAGTCGAGCTGTGCAACCGGAGTGACCGCCTGGCCTGAGAAATCCCACGACGTTCAGCAGCTCCTTTGCTTTCCACCTCCCATTCTCTTTCCTCCACGTGCACGAACACATACGTGCAGGATATCTCAGGGCCCAGAAAAGGCCAGCGTGCATTTTGACATTCCTCTTCGGCACGCACGCTGCAGTTTGACTACGAATGCAGTGAAACAGCTTCAAAGAATGTCTCAGCTAGAGGTGAAATCCCAACAAATGCCATCGAAACTGCCTGCAAGAGGTTGCAAGGCCGTCCACTTCCATGACACCGTGCAGGGTAGGTAGGAAGAGCTGTTTGGATGTTATCTGGGCTCTGATCTACTGTTCTCCTGGGAGACAGGAGCATGGAGTCTTAAGTACGATGAGCGAGATGGGGATCCTGTTCTTCCAGGGCTTTGCATGGACCTGTACTTCAGCCTCCATCCCAGCTGCTGGTGGAGCAGTGTCAGCGGGGCACAGGGAGGCCTGGGGAAGTGCTGCTCTCCAGGAACGCTCGTCTCTTTCTTGGAGCCCTGAAACCATATGGTTGGCTCCACTGTAACAGCACGTAAGGGATTTGTGCTGTTCTTGCCTCTGCTCTTCTTTGGAATGAAACACCTTCAAGACTGTACTGTCACCTAACTGGCACACCATGGACCCTTCGTGCCAGGGATTTTTGTGAGGATTTTGAGCTGTGTCATTCCTGCTGATGTAATTAGGTTTGAAAGCTGTTGCAGCAACCCCTCACGCCATATCCCCTCGGTTCATAGCCTTCTGCTGGGGAGAGGACAGGTGCTTTGGAGGTCGTTTGTACCCCACAGTCCCACTCACAAAGTGGTGTAAGTTATCCTGCTTAGGCCTAGATACTGAAATGATGGAACTAATAAAAAAGAGCTTAGTCTGATCCCAAAGGGAGAAGAGTTGGGTTGGTTAATTAAAGGAGCCTGGCACAGGGCACCTAGTAATTATAGGTGCAAGAAGTCTGAATTTGAAGAGAACAGTACAGCTGGAGAAGGAGAGGGAGGCACCCAGAACTCTGCAGGCTGTGGGCAAGAATGCAGCAAAACCAGATCTGGAAATCAGACTCTGGCAGAATTCCTTGGTGAATTCTTATTTATTCCATCTTTTTAATGAGGACCTGAATCTCTCCTTATGCATTTATGGTTTTGCATGCACATGCGTACGTACAATTCCAGTTACACCCTATGGCTGGGAGGGTGATTTTATTAAAGACCAGAAGATTGAGAGACAGATGTTTTAGGAGACACAGGCCTTGCCCTGTAGTGGTTGGGAATAATTACTGCTGACTGCTGCATTGGTTGTATTATCGATAATGCTGCTGGGTCTTTATCTTGAGCATCATCTCAGCACCCGTGGGTCTGTATCGCTGTAGGGCAGAGCTTTTAAAGGCAGGGGGGCTGAAGCCACCAGGACCAGCTGGGAAATTGCTTTGAAACCCTTAAGTAGGTGTGGGGTGGGGAACAGTGCTATGTCATCACCTGCTCCTCTTCATAGTTAAGTTCCTTAGAGCAGTGGTTCTCAGAGTTAGGTTATGACCCCCAAAGGGATGCAGGAGGCTTCAAAGGGAGTCACCAGGTTAGTAGCCAGTAAGCAGCTTTCAACTCTTAATTGCTATCAGGAGTTCTGTTTCTCCTAGTTTTGAAGAGTTCCCATTTATTCCTGTAACTCTCATCTTCCTGAAGGAACTTGCTGCCATTTCAGCTGAGGAATGTGGGATGAGCCACCAGGACAGATGAGTGCAAAAGGGAGTCAAGCGTGCATAAAGTTTGAGGAGCAGTGCTTTAGCAAATGTTATTTTCAAGGGACAAGATCTGCAAATGTTCCCTGAAATGGATCTATTAACTTTACCTGATGAAAGGCACAGACAGTTGTTTTGTCCCCAGTGGAGTTCTCAGCAGTCCCCACCTGGGGAATGCTGGGCTGTCTGTGCAGGAAAGTATCATTTGTTTTACTGCTCAGGAGTAAATAATGAGGCCAGGAGACTATAGCTCTTATCCTGCCCTTACAGCTGACTTGCTGTAGGTGGATCCCACTAGAAAATGGAAGGCTGGTACCCTAGCTCAGAAGAGGAAAAGCACCAGTTTTGTGAAACTAAAGAAAATTGTCCACGGTAGAAAATTGCTTTGAGAGTTTGACTTGCGTACTGACTGTATGTATGCGCTCCTTGGCTGTCGTAAGTGTAAAATAAATGTTTACTTGAGACAACTTTTTTATGTTGCAGTAGACTAGGGGAATGTTTATGGTCAGCTCAGGTGACTTTACAGCTTCGGATCACCTGCACAAAGCCGGAACTGGATGCCCTTGATTTTCCCATTGGGAGCAGGCAGCACCCCTGTGTGCCTGGAATACATTTTGAGCCTCCCACACCTCCAAGGGAGAAGCATCGCTGGTGGTAGGGAAGGCGTGTGTCTCGTGCATGTGGGAAGCTCCTGCAGGGGATTTTTCATAATCCAGCGCCTGTTGAGGAGAGGACTTGAGTGATGGGATGCTCTGGACGTGGCCTGCAGGGAAAACGGAGGAGTGGGTGGGGATCTCCCTAGGCTCCCATGGCTTAACGGCCACATTTAACTGGATTTAGGAGGTGTAAGCATTTTCTGTAAATACTGCTATATCACAGCCTGCTTTCTGCTTTTCTAGCTTTGTCTCCATGGGGGTATTCCGTGCATTATCCCATTTCACAGCCTGAACTTTTGCCCCTACTTAGAGGATTACGTGGGGCAGAGATGTAAGAAGAAAGGGAATCTTGCTGCTACCCCACCCCTTTATCTCTGTAACTCCATGAATATCGCTGGCGGCTCTCACGGGGGCCAAGCCTTCCGCCTTCCAAAAAAAAACCCTGCTGTGAAGTTGCTGATTCAAGCAGGTAGCAACTTTAGGACTCCTTGCAGGATAAATGCCTCTTGCTTGCTCCCCTGGCACTGGGGTTTCCTCTCTGATTTATCATGCTCAGGTCTGCTAATGTCCCTTGACAAAACTGGGCAAGGTGTGGTGGTGTGAAGGTCACTTTATATATGCCATATATATTTCCAGAGATATGGTGGGAGGGTAGGACAACTGAAACAGCACGTCCTGCTGGGGAAGGAGGAAGGATAGCCTGGCTCTTCTTTCCACAGCCTCTTGCAGTGGGATGGAGGTTTTGACAGCCTAATTCAGCATTTAGAGAAAGACAGAGTCAAGCAGAAAGATCCCCCCCACCCACTCCTTACAGCCCAGCTGTGACAAACTGACAGATAATTAACAAATCAAGACCTCCTATTAGCCTTGTCCCCGGTGCACTGAAGCAGCTCCTATGTTGCTTGTGTCCTTTAGCAAATGGCTGTACTTTATGGCTGCGGAGTGAGGTGGTTAGATCACCTCAGAAAGGCAAAGGGTTCTCCTAGGTGTCAGTGCCCAGATGTTTCCAGGAGGGGAAGAAGTTGTCTCTGAAAGAAGATGGTGGACAGCAGTTGGGAGAACCGTGCTGCGACTGAATGGGACCCGCTGCACCGGCTGTGTGTTGGCATGGGGTGATTCTAGGAATAAAGGACTGAAAGGGATGCGTGGAATTATTGAGTCCTTCTATTTTTTACAGAGAATAACCTAAGTTGAGGCAGCAATGGAAAGGGCAGACTTCTTGACTGGACTAACCAAGACTATAAAAATTACAAGCCAGGAAATGTGGTTTGCGGTGGAAACAGATCTGATGTTAAGACCTTAATATTATGTTGTGGGTAATACGTTGGTGCCCTTTCTTTTCTATCTTCAAGCTGTTGAAACAGCATGGATAAGCCCCAAATAAGTTGTCTTCTCTTTGCTTGAGCTCTACACGTTTGGAGAAGAATGAGGAAAGCTGTCGATATCCTTCCAGTTCAGGATGTTAAATGCACACGAGCCATTGGCTCCAGAGGCTGACACATGTTAAAGGAGAGAGAGAGATCTAATTGCATCAAAGCCACTCTTAAGTTCATGTATGTGGAGCCCATCAAGCTGAAAGCATCCAGACAGCATCTGCTGTTATCAAATCACTCTTGAGTCGAGCTAATTAAAATAGAGCTTCATTTTTCTGAACCATTGTTTGGCAGGAATTCGAAACAGGTCTAACCCAATTTCTGTGTGTTTATGAGCCTTTATTGTATCAAAAGTACTTTTCTGTAAATGTACAGGGCAGTGTTAAATGAATTGATCCGCACTGTATCACTGTAGATGCACTGTGGACTTCCTAATGATTTCTGTTCTAGTTTTTTCCAGATGTACCCCAGAAAGCTTGCTTTGTCCCTTATCGTGTCGTCTTCTTTCTCTCTTTTCCTTTCTGTCTCACTCTCAAGAAAGTAAATGTCCTTGTATTTCTTTATTTCATATCCTCCTCCTCCACTCTATTGGGATTTTTGGTATTATTAAAACATTTACACATTTGCTGCCACATGCAAATGCAGAATAATAAAACGGGACTCTTTATACTCCAAACAGGAGCTGAAGGTCTCTCACCACTGATTCTTACCCAGTACTCATCCCTGTTGGTCACAGGGGAAGGAGAGGAGGGGAATCTCAGCGTTCCTGTGTTGAACCTGCTTGGTATAGTGGGTTTTTTTCCTTAATTTCCTATTTTAAACATTTTGTGTTTCAGCGTGCAAATTCCAGGTATCACATTGCTCTTCGTAATTTGCTACATAGCGAACACAAAAGTTAGAGACGTAGAAATTGCTCCCTGAAGACAGGCAGTACTACGGAGGCATCTAAAAGCTAATTCATGAATATTTGCTGCAGAAAGAGAATACCACTCCGAGGGGCACTCAGCTGGGAACGTGTGAGTGTGAGCAGCAGCCCCGTGAAGCAGTGAAGTCAGGAAATAACTTTTTCTGGTAGCCAGGATGTACAGTCTGAGCTCTTCATACAATATTGGTAAGACTGATATTAAGTGGATTCGTGTTAAGGAAAAGGATCTTAAGGTTTAGTGTTAGGTAAAAATCCTGTCAACGATCTGCCATGAAATCTCCCTTAAAAGGTAATAAATACGTCTGTGCTTCTAAAAATACAAAAAATAAATGAGAGAGAACAATCTTGCAATAGCTGAAAGAAAGGAAATGAGGCCTTTTAATTTTTCTGTACTTTCTGTGCAGTTTGAAATTTGTTTCTTCCAACTTAATTCACATTGGAATGGAATTTCAGTGCGTTGTATCTTGCATTGCATGCAGTCTGTTCTGAGTGTGTATGCTCAGCTCCGTGTGAAGCTGAAGAGCAGCGTGCATGAATTGGTACCGGAAGCAACTTTGACATTTTGCTGTAAGCAAACGCGTGGTAAGGCTCTGTGAGATGCTCCCAAACTTATCAAGTGTTATCTCATGCTGTGTGGTTTTAGAGAGATGAAGAAAACTGTTACTCAGAAGTTTAGTCTTGTGTTCATTGGCTGTTACTCTCTCCTGATTTCGCTTTTAAAAATAAGAAGTGAATTTGATGCTAACAGAAAGCAGCAGAGTCACAGTGCCCAGAAAGATAAAGGCTCAGATGGAGCATGGGCATTGCACTGTGCTTTTTCTTTAAGCCTTGCAAAGGAGACCTGGTTTGAGGATGCTGCTGCTAGCAGCTTGACTTGCCTCCCTGTTTGTTCCATCCCTCTCTTGTTTTCTGAGACCACCGAGGTGGGCGGGAGCTGCTTGTCTGTCCAGCAACCGTCTCATCAGCGTGGCTGGTTTTCCTGCAAAGGGCCATGATGCAATGGCTTTGAGAGAGGAATTTCTGGTAATTTCAGCAAGAAAGGTAAATCCAGATACTCTTAAATGGAAAAATAATTCAAACAATATTTCTGCTCACGTCATGGTGAGTACAGAATGAATATGTGAGACCTAAGAGCACCTTCACGGGCTCCCCAGCATTTCCTGCACACGCAGTTGGTGCTGTGGTTGCTGCTGCATAGAGAAGGTCGCCATTCCAGCAAGAAGCACTTGTTCCTTTTTGTTCTACAACAACAACAACAAAGTCAAGCATTTGGTCTAAGGATCCAAAAGCCCAGGAAATGCATCTCTAGGGCTCCTCGTCAATTTGGAACCTAATGAAATATAGAAAATACTCAATAAAAGCGCCTTTATTACTTTAAATGTTTAAATGTGGAGTTTTTAGCCATCAGGTTAATGTTTTTGTATCATTTTTTGATTTGATTGTGAGCACTTTTCCAGGTATCTCTGCCACTTGAGCACTAATTGGATTTCCACAGATAAACGGTGCTAGCTGCAGCCCTTACATCACTGCGTTTTTACTTCATCATTATTTTATTTGTTTTTACTGTAAAGGTTAATAAATCTTGGTGTGTTTAGAGTATGAAACAAGGCAGGCAGGCTAAGAACCACGACACGGAGGGGTGAAGTTTATATGCTGCTTTCTCAAATCTGAGGGGTGGAAGCAGAAACCCTGAGCCTTTTGTGGCATTTCTAATGGGCCGTTGGGTGCGTTGGTCGGCCAAATGGCGATCCATAATCCTTAAGATAAAAAGCGTTGATCTCTCCACTAGTTCTCAGACAGAGCTGTAAGGCATCTGAATTGGGTTACCATTGATTTAAGGTGGGGTGAAGACTGAGTAGCGTGGGTCTGCTTAAAAAGGGATATGTGGAAATTATTTAATTTTCTTTATTTTAAAGAAAATTGGAAGGCTTTCAGTGCGAGTGCACCTGAGTTCCCTCTGGATTCTGAGGGAAGGTCGTACAGAACTCCTTCACGTTTTAGGGAAGAACTAATTGCAGATTTTAGTCAAGATTTGGGCTGCAAATAGATTTTAATAAGAATTCATGGGGGTCTGGGACACTCGCTGTCTCACCTATTTGGCCAGGGTAGAATGGTCTTTTTGGCCCTTCTCATCGTTTCCTGGGAGGTGAGCGTGAGTTCCTACCCCGGGGAAGCTGCTGCTGTTGACCCTCAGTTCCAGCAGCGTGCCAACCCTTTTTGACTGGGTTAAAATAGTGTACTTCAAACACTTCCTCCCACTTCTGGACTTTGTGGGCTTCCCAGAAATTGGTTGAACAGGCTGTACTGGGGCCAAGCAGCCAAGATCTTCCTTCTTCCCTTACAAAGCTGGAAGGCTGCGGAGGGCGAGGAGCAGTCCGGAGCTCAGGGTGCTCAGCAGTGCCCGTCCTGACGTCGGTGCTAATCCCTTGCTGTGGTGTGGACCCAGATTTCAGCGAGATTGCTGATGTTCTCTGCAGCATTCATCAAGAAAAAGGCTGCTTTCTTTTTTCCCGAAGTGAGTAATTGTTTATTAATTTTTCAGCACATAAAGAGTGTAATTATGATAGTCCCTGACATGTGCTGGCTGTGCCAAGGTTTAAGGAAAACAAAAACCAGTAGAACTGCAATTCTGAACCTTTTCTGATTCTGTACATCTTCCTGGTTTGGGACCAAATTTCCATGTAGAAAGTAGGCAGGAACGCCCTGGCTTGAGTATAATTATCTCTAGAACTAATTCTCTTGGACATTTTAATTTAATTTAGGACGGTGGGCTCTAACTCAAGCATTTCAAGCGAGGAGTGGTGGTCAGGACTCGTGATTTTTTGGTGCATGCAGTCTGCTGTCTTGGAGCAGCATCCTGAGTTTTTCCTGACACCTATATGCTTTGTTTCTTTAAGCAGCGAATGCAACATATCCGTGAAAAATGCCAAATTGACCCCACGGGAAAGCGATCTCGTTCTTTGTAGAATATTAATGGCTTGGGCAGCTACGGCGGCAGCGTTCCCCATGTTTGCCCTTATTTTGTGTTTCACTCCCGTTCTAGAGGAAGCATCCTCTAGAGGTGACAGGGACGCTCAGTCGCTTTTGAAACTGCTCGTGCAAGTGCCTGAGTGTAAAGGAGAAATTTTGTGATGTGTGCTTTTTTCTGTTGAGAACTGGACAAAGACGGGGACGCAGCTGCTTCTGAATCTGTAAAATTATTACACTTGTAATCCCCACAGACGAGGCAGCTCTGGCCAATCAGATTTCTTGTCCCTTCCTTACTTTTTCCCTTAATGGGGCAATTAACAGCAGGAACAAAGTGCACGGTCTGCTCAGTCTTTATTATTTGTGTTGCAATAAGTGACTGGGAGGCCAGTTGCAGACCAGCACCAGGCGCTCTGCAAATACAGGGTAAAAGGATGATTCTTGTCCCAAAGAGCTCTAAGTAAAATATTAAATTTGCATTAAGGTCCTCCAGTATTCTGAGCCCTTCTCCTTTTGCTATTACTTCCCAACTGCTGTGGTTTGCATGATTTATTGTGCACCTGTCACCATTTCTAGCTTCCTTAACGTTTCCAGCATGAGACCTTTTGTCTGCTAGATTCTGGTGATCCAACTAGCTTCCTCCTGTATCTCCTTCTGCATCCTCACGTTCAGATCTTCCATGTAATGACAGCAGCACAGCCCATTGACTCCCCCCCCAATAGTTTGGGGTTTTGTCTCAGGAGGGAGAACACTCCATTTCTAAGCTGTATTTCCTATGGAGCAATTAAATGGGGTTCCCAGGGTTCTGTTAAATGGGATTCTTGAAATAGCAAGGTCGAGGAGTAATAGCTTGCTGATTTCTCGTGTACATTTGAGTTATTTCAGTCTGTAGCATCTTCCACAGATGGGATCTCTTTTCAATTCTCTTGCATTAAATTTAAACCATTGTATTAGTCGTATTTGCCAGTCTCTTGGCTGTGGAATTAGAAGGATCTCAGCAAATCTGAGCAACGAGCCTGTTCTGGTGCTTCTGTTTGATGGATGTGGCCTTCTGGAGAGTGCCATTCCAGAGCCATGTCAGTACTCGGGCACGGCTGTTAGATGTGGCACAGGCTGCGTTCTTAAGTCACCTTCCAGCTCCCCAGCACGTGAATGAAGCTCCAGCAGTCCTCGTCTGTCCTGCAGATACAGAGTGAAGATGCAGTAAGTTGCTGCTTCGTTGTTTCTTATATTTGTGCATGTGTGGAGATAACAGGGTGAAAGGTTTCCTTCGGTGCCTGCTGTAAGTGGAATGGCAATCTGGGGAGAGAGCGGGGAAGGTAAGAGCTGGAGATGCTGCCTTCTGCTCCCCTGAAGACTGTGTCATGCATTTTTTTTAGTTGTGGAGCCACAGGATGATCTCACAGTTCTGCTGTAGTGAGCATCTTGGACACTGAGTCATTACATTCCTTTGGAGTGATTCAGCTCAACAACTTAACACTTGCATTCATTTCACAGCACAGAGCCTCAGTGATCCCTAAGCTTCCTTCTGTAAGAAGGGAGAAACAAGATGTATAAATTGGGTACTGTCCCAAAAAGTGATAAAATCACATTCTCTTTGGTCAGTTTAACCTTTCACAATCTCTGTAGCATCCTTCTTAGGTCGTGTTGAATCAGTTTCTTAACCTGCTCATGGCACACTGGCTTCACCCACGCTGGGAAGCCGCTTGAAGCCTCACCTTCCTGCAGGAGACACCCACCTTGGAGTTTGTGTATTACCCAGGGTGATCCCTGTTCAGCGCTGAGGTTATTGCCATTGTTATTTACGCCAAACTTCAAATAGTTTGCTGCTCACCGGATTGCAGGCGTTATCTTCCCTGCCCCCCAGCTCGCTCAGTTTGCTGTGATGCCTTCTTTGGTGGTACTGGTGGTTGGAGGAAGCCTGCAACTTCAGTTCGGGCAGACGTACAAAACGGGGATTTTTTAAAGTTTATTTTTCCTCTGAAAGTGAGATCATATCTTTCCTTTTCAAAGAAAAATTGAAATGCTTGAACTCTAGACAAAAGGTTTGTGCTACTTATTGGTTAAAATTTGTTATGGCTGCGTTATCAGTTTAAGACACAGTTTGCTGTTCTGCTGGCATTTCTTACAGTGTTCTTCCAGCATTTACAGATTGCCTGCACCAGTTTGTGTGGGGTTAAGCCTGGTGTGACAGTGTCTCCTCTGCAGAACTGAAGGAATACACAGCACGCTCTCTGTGTATTAACACAGTTATTGCACATTCCTCTTAAAGCACGTGCAGAGGTTTCTTGTTCTCTTTATTTTGTGCCTGTGTTATCGGAACGAGTATTATTTCTGATAAAAAGAGAGGAATTTTGTCAAGATGCCCGCTCTGTTTTAAATTGAATCAGAAGAAACTGAAGATGGCAGAGATATTTCACTTTGAAAGGTGACTACTACACTGACGAAGTTGCTACTTTTCATAAGGGCTTTCACTCCATATATCATTGTGTTTTAAGAGAGACTTGGGTCAATAATACCATGCTTTAGAATTCCCTAAATACATATTTACACAATAGACCTTAAAATATATTAGTCTATCATGTCAGCTCCTGTACACTTCTATCAGGGGTGTTTTATGTCCTTAACATATGATACAATAAAACTTTATTTTATATAGCATTTTTCATACAAATTGTATCCTGGAATGCATCGTGGGGTTAAATAAGACTCTCACAAGGTTAAAATTAAAGAAGCCGGCGGGTGCGGGAAAATTAAGGGGTTTGCAGGGGAAATATTTATTTAAGCAAACAATGGGAACGTGCACGGAGAGGCCACGGGGCCGGGAGGCCGGGGGTCTCATTCCTGCTGCAGATCAGGTGCTGGGGAGGCTGCGACGGGCAGAGAAGGTCACAGACAGCTGGGACGGCTCCTGGAACAAAGACACCGAGAGCAGGGAGAGCAGAGTCCCTTCCTGAGAGCAACAGCAGAGATGAGGGGAGAGTGCCTGGAGGGAAGGCAGTGCCGGGGAGCAGCACCGTGCGGGGTCTCGGCAGCCCCGGGCACCCAGCGGGCACGAGGTGGCACGCAGGCAGCTCGGCTCGGATTTTTTCTGGCTTTTATCAAAATTTTTTTTTTTTTTGGTCACCCTATTAATGTAAATGAAGCGAGGCTTTTTTGTATGTGATAATTATAGATAAATGTATTTAAAGTAGATCTGGATTTTGTAGTCCTCGGGAAAAAGGGGGAAGAGTAATTTTTCCCCCCGTCCCTGTCATGTGTTCATTTTAATGAGCAATTTTAAAAAATTGAAAATAAAAGAGGAAAATGAATAGGTGTTGAACCAGCCTGTGATATGTAAATGCCAACTAGTAATTACCTAAAACCTCAATTTTCTTTCTGTTTCATCTTGCAAAACATTTCATTTCCACTGAGTGAAAACACTTAATTTGGGCTCGGCTGCCGAAGGCTGCGCCGCGCCTCGGCTAGGGGGAGTCCTGGCTCCGCGCTGCTGCTCCCTGCCCAGCGCTGCCGGGTGCTGCGGGGACCCCGCTGGGCGACGGGGTGCTGGGGGCACGGCGGGAGCACGGCCTTCCTCGGGTTGCTCTCACGCTGCTGATTTATTTGAGTGAGATTGCATCCGTAGAGCTCTCAGTTGTCTGAGTTTTGGGCGCCTGGGATTTTTCCTTTTTCGTTTTTTTCCCCGTTTTCGGTTGCTGTTCCGCAGCCGTTCTGGCTGCTCGCTCCCAGGTTCGCTGTGGGTCTTGTTTCTTCCTCGCCTTTGTTCCTTCTGGTTGTGACTCCTGCGAATCTTGTTCACGTTGCATTTATTTTTCTCTTTGCTCTGTTTTACGCGAGGGCTTTTTCTTTTCTTACCTAACAACTTTTCTCTGCACAACCTTAAGATCCGCCAAACTTTGTAGTACGTTTTTTAGATTCCCTCACAATAGCAATAAATTCCTGCTTCTGCCCAGTTGGATACCAATCTCAGTGGAACCATGGGACCGTTGGGTGCTCCCTCTCCCAACCCCGGGCAGTGCCCGCAGGTCCTAGCAGGGCACTCCAGGCTGGGAAGGGGCCCGTCCTGCAGGGAGCACCCGCAGCGGTGTCCCAGGACCCGGCTCCGTGCGCTGTGCCTGGAACGGCGAGCACAGTGCCTCTTTAGTGAGATATATGGCTTCATAATTAGCCCCTTGCATTTTTTTCCCGAGTGCTAGCATCAGCGTTCTATGATGTGTTTCTCTGATTAACAGCTGCTTTGCAACTCTATCCGTGCGCTGCCGATAACGGTGTTTGTCAAGTGAGTCCTGACAGAGCACTGATTTCTTGCTAAAATGCAGCATTTCTGCTGGAAGGGGTTTTCTTGCTCGTCGCAGCGCCGGGCTTTTAAGTCAGCCCTTGTTACAACGTAAGTTGGCTTTAGCCTGCTGCTTGTTAACAGCATTCTGGGTATCTCCTTTAGAGTAGGAGTGCAGAAACCTTTCACAGACAATTTAATCTTCTGAGCCTTGCAAACATACAGCCGTACGCTGAGGGGGTGTTGCTGGAGGCTAATATATTGATCAGTTCCATTTGCCCTATAGCTGTGGCCTTCTGCTCCGGCTGAAATAGGTTGAGTGTTTGTTGATACTGCCGTATTACTATTTTTTAATACACTGGGAAAAAAATTAATTCCAACTTCTTTTACATACGTCATGTATATTGCCAGCGTTGATTGCTTCCGCACATGTAATGTAAACTGTCTGTGCATAGTTCATGGCCTGTGCCGCCTCTGCTTAATGAAAAGAAGTGTTGCATTTAAACAGATACAGATCCACTCAGAAAGACAAAATAGCATCCCTTGCAACGTATAATTCAGACCCAACCTTTACATCACAGGTCATCTCAAAGTCTCGGTCTATCAACAAACGCTGCTTAGTAATAACCTACAGAGGGTTCCCACTGCTGGGAATGTATGGGAGCTCGCCCTGGCTGCGCTCCCGCTGGCTTTGGATTCTCTTTTCCTCGTGGACCTCTGTTACCAAATCCTGTGGAGCTCTTAGCGATGTATTTTGGTTTTTGTTGATTGTTTGTTGGTTTTTCTTTGAGATGGTACAAAGTAGGCATTTGCCATCGCATTTGAAATTTCACGGTTTCTTTTTCTAAGCTAATAACTGATACAAAGCAGCTTCGATTGCTTTCCTGCAGCTTGAGCATAATGAGAGGTAAGGGTGGTTTTGCCTTCCCCATGCACACAGAAGGGAGGGATGTGAGGAGCGAGGGACCTTGGCTCCAACGCCGAAGCACCGTGCTTTGGCCCAGAATTCCGCCGGCTTGCTGCACTCCCACAACATCTGCAGTAAAGTTCCTGTCTCCCTTTTATATCTTTGACATTGAAGCAGAATATTTGGCCTGAATTGATGCAATTTGGCCAGATGCAAATATAATCCCTGAATAGCCGCATTCATCTTCTAATGAGAAAATCACGGGGTAGGGTGAGAGCCGCGGGGTCCCAGCGGGCAGAGCGACGTCGGCGCGCACCGCGTCCCCGCCGAGCCGTGCAGCTCCATGGCACGGGCTGCCTTTGAAACTCCACAGATGCTATTAAGAGAAATATGTAACTGATCCACTAGATAAAACGAGTTTGCTGGCCAGTGTGTGCTGGCAATGCAAGAATCACAGTGGTGATACAATGCACGTTGTTTGGCAGTGTCCTAACAGTCGAAAAATTTGGAGAAGTGTTACAAATGCTACAGAAATAGTACGGCACAATGTTACCAGCTGAGTCAGAGTGCTATTTGCTGCTTGATTTCTTGAGCTATACGCAGGATTGCAAAGTCTTCTTCTCGTCTTCCCCCTCCTTTTTCTGGTTTTTAAATTACGGACTGCACTTGCCCTTGTTTGTGCAAAGAAAATGATCCAGAGAAGGCTGGAAAGTTCTTGGGGACGCTTGTTGGAAATCGTGGCACGTTGACATGGCCAGAACTGGTCCCTAAGTCGCACGCATATCCAGGAATAATGGGAGAAATGGAGAGGGCTCAGCTCAGCCTCCAGGAGGAAATGCAAACACAAATATGAGAAATATGGGAATATTGGAAGGAGGAGGTCAGGATTTTTTCTATGAAGTTTGTTATTGCCTGTCATTTTATTTTGTTTAAGATTAAAAACTTTGTGAATGATGCAGGAAATGATGCAGGGAAGAGATAAAACAGAAGTTTATTTTGGAGCGAATTTTACTACTGAAATGTTTACATTTTTTACAAGGCAAAAATAAGTTTTAATAAAGAGCTAGAATCAATAAAATGTTAAAAGGGCCGTGATTAAAATAGCACAATGAAAAATACTGCTTATTTCTTGCAGGCTGTTTTTTTTTTTTGTGCTTAAAACCTGATAATTAAATCTGAGAGCTTGCAGGTCTGCAGGCCTTTTGTGCTGCCTCTCCAGCTCGCTGAATGTGGGAGGGAGCGTTGAGGAGTTCCTGGAGAAACAAACAAGTAATTATTGTTAGGAGGAAAGTGGTTTTGATATGTTCACATATCTGTTGGTCTGCTCGTTTGGGCTTCTTTCTTATTCAGCATATTATCTTAAGGTTATTAGTTGGTGTGCTTCATATTTCTGCATCTGGCACAGCAATATCAGCCCTGTTTAAATACGTGATTTGCCTGTCACCTGCGTTTCAGCCAGAGAGAGATCAAGTGCACATAAACGAGACCAAAATGTACTTTACGTGGGGCATTTTGCTGTAGTATTTTATGGTTCAGAATTACTGAATGTAAACTTAAAAAAAAAGAAGGAGAAGGAAAAGAAGAAAAGGAAAAGAATGAAAAATACCTCCTTCGTTTTATCCCCCCAACTTCCAAGCGTGCCGGGACTTTGTCAAATTCCCGTTAAAATAAATATGTCAATTTCATCTCTCTTCCAAATTCATTTATCATGCTTTTTTAAAAGGTGTTTTCTGCTTTACCTGATGTTTAAATTGGATTCGCTCGTTTATGCTGTTCTTTGCTGTATCCCCCATGTTTTTCTTAAATGAATTAGTAATGACAGCGTACTCCATCATACCCTCTCTACAGCCACTTTAAGGGAAGCCTGGTGATCTAAACCTTTTAACCTATTAAAGATGATTTTCCCCAATTGAATCAGACCCACCACAGGTGTAATAACTAATCATTTAAACTACACCTGCTATTATGTATTTTTAAGCCATTATGCGTGTTGGATAGATGATAATTCATGTTTATTGCATTGTCCAATGGATCCGTTTTGCCTACACTAGCCTGATTAATGTATTTAAAGAAATAAGAGATGCAATTTAAAAAAAAAAAAAAAAAAAGGAAACATTGATGGAATGCACTGAGGAGTACATTGAAAGTGCCATTAAACCCATCAGAACTTTGCTCTCTGACCAGAAATGCATATTCCAAGGGTTTGATTCAAACACAAAATGAAACTTGGCGATTTCAATAGTGATGCTATTTTTTTCATTCTTTTCCTGCTGTGAAAATTTTTGAAGACCTTTTTGGAACTTAATTCTTGAAACTATTTGAAGTTAAACTCTTCAGGACCTACCTAACACAGATCTGATGCGTGCCACCATCTTAGGAGAAGGCGTAGGGCACTGTCTGGGGAGAAAATCCTCTCCCTGGTACATGCATGGTTATTTTTAGCTGGAGAGGAAGGAAGTCATCTCCTCCACTAGTTGGCATGGAAGTGTCCATCTCCTCAGTGCTATTAACTTCAGGCAAATTATTCCCCCTGATGCCCCAGTCAGAACAGCTGCCTTTGTGCAGAAGTAAATTGAATCAGCTGTTTTCCACCAGGGCAGCAACATGGAACAACGTGTGTAATAACACAGGAGGGTATGTGGAAAGTTGACCTCTACCCCATGAACAAAAAAAGGAAATACCTTTCACTGGCACTAAATCCTAATGTAGAAAACTGATGCTATTGTTGTTGATGATCCCAGACTCCATCCTTTGTTTGGATAAGTGGTTTGTTCTAAGTGCTATGACACCTTAAAGAAGCACGTAGAGGAAGTCAGTCATTAGACAAAAATAATCTGTGATTTCTACCCGAGCGGAACATGAAGTAACCACTCATCAAATCATTTATGTCCTGAAAAGTGACTTTTTTTTAATTTTTTTTTTTTTGGTGGGTGTTGTGTGATCCAAAACATGGGAAGTTGCTTCTTTCCCAGTCATGACAAACTGAAGTTTGTTTATTGCTGGCAGTTAAGTTGAAATGATGGCAGAAAAGGCTTTAATCCCTTCTTAGAGTTTGCAGGGAATAGGCAGATGGAAGGGAAGCATTCTTCCCGGTAACAGTCTGTTGTCACAGATCCCATATAATATCTCAAGGTTGCCATCAGCTGTAGGAGCCAACTTAGGTAAAGAGATCACTAGAAATGACAGAAATCTCTAAGAATCTTAATGGAGATTTTTGTACAGGCTGAGCTGCTGGAAGAGCAATTCCGAATGTCTAGGTTGAAATACCACAATGGTGCTGCTGAGAGCTGGGCCACAAACTCTGCTGCTCGTTGAACCATTTCTGCAAGCTGGATCGGTGTCAGCTCCAGGCTGTCTCCACGTGTTAGCTGCGATGCCTTACTTTGCAGTACAGAATGCATAATGTAAAACAGGAATTTGACCATTCCTAACTTCGCTCTTTTCTCTCTCCTGTTTCTCCAATCCTCCTGCCCTCCTCAGATTGTGACAGCAGTGAAGTTTTTACAGAATCCCCGAGTCCGCCAAAGTCCTATTGCATCCAGAAGAGCATTTCTGAAGAAGAAAGGTATGGACTCTTAAGTTTGGGGTCTCCTGATGATGAGGGAGCTTGAGTTAGGGTTAAAGCTAAGAAGTACTGCTATGGAAAATTAGGTGCTAAGGACAAAGTAGGTAGTCTGCCTGAGAAAAAGATTGGAAGTTTATAAGAAATACCACTCGCTTTTCTTCCATGCTGACTAGAGCAATATTGGTGCCAGATGTGGAGTTGTAAAATGCAGAAGACACGTTGCTCTCACGTTAACTATTATTGTGTATTTTCTGGGCTGAGGACAGGTCAGAGTTCTGGACTCGTTGGTCAGTTCCAGCCTTAGTGACATTGGCTTAGAATGACCAGCCTCTAGGGGAAAAGATCGAGTGTTTGAGGAGAGCCAGGCAGAGGAATGAAGGGTAAAGGACTTGGTGAAAGTAAACAAGGCCAGGGTAAGGTCAGGCTTGGGGTCAGCCTGGCTTCCAGGCTGAAATGGTGAACTGCTGGCTGAGGTTGTTTTCTGTAGTAGAGACAGAACAGATCCTGACAAATCCTATGCTGTTTTAGACAGGTGGAACATATTTTTCCATTGCCTACTCAAGAATTTGCTGTGCTTTCTGACTCATAAACAAGCTACCTTTTGGGTTTTTTTTTCTTTAATATAAAGTTTTTAGCAAAGAACTTCGGGTGCATTTCAGGTGAAGTTCATTCTGTATTATGCTACCTTCCATTTTATGCTACGTTGCTAAGACCATATTGCTTAAATCTTTAATGTAAGATGTAAATAATAAGGGCAATCTTACCTTGGAGTTAATTACATGCACTGTGGAACACTTAAAGCAGTTGGAACGATACTGGAAATACAAACTCCAAACTTCAGAGGGGAGTGACCCACATAAACACTGAGGATATGAGTGCTTCAGAGTACATCAAATTCTATAGCTGAAGATCTTGGGTTTTAAAAGGGAAGCCTATGGAATATATATGAATCTATTTGAGGATGTGAACTATTTATTGAGATGCCTGATGTCGTGAGATGGAGAGTTTAAGAATATGTACCACTCTGCTCACCTTAAAAACCAAAGGACCTAGAAGGCCGTGGCAGCTTTGTGTTTCAGCAGTGTTGGCACGATGAGTGGTTCATGGGTACATCATTAATGTGATCATCTCACCGCTTGTCCTAGTGCCAGCTGGAGAGCATTGCAGCCACTTGGTTAGGTACGTTGCTTGCCCTGCCCTGCCATCAGGATGGCATTTAAATTTGGAGCCTGTTGGCCGCCGTGCTCCATGAGTTTTTCCTTGAAATATGTGGACCTACGGGGAGTAATTAATCATAAAAGCTTGGGGATTTCAACTCTATCATCGAAGCAATGAAGCAGGGGAAAGCTGAGCCTAAAAGCTGTGCTGATTACCCGGGGTAACCTGATACAAAATCTATTGTTGCCGAGAGATCCTTAGCCCCCAGTATATCGTGCAATATTATAACTGCCTGATCTTCTCCTGTGCTGACAATGACCAGTTATTCCTCATTTTCTCTCTCAACACAGCTGGGTTAGAATTTCATTTGCAGAAGGTATTTAGAGCAATTTAGAGACAAATGTCTCTGGTGTTTGCTCTGCACTTCCCCACCGCAGGCTTCGCTGAACAGTTTTTAGTATCAGGAGCTCCATCTAATCTGTTTAATTTTAATAAATCCCTGACTGGGAGAAGGGGAAGGGTGGGGAGATGCAGGCAGAGAGAAACTGTGGCCCGACTAATACTTCTTATGAATTACTTGGCTAATAATTACTAAAGAGCAGAAATGGTTTGGTATAGCTGTTTGTATGTTCGTGTTTGTTAATTAGTTCTCCTTCCCTTTGTGCTAATTATTTTTTTGAAAACTTATCGGTAGGAGGTGGGAAAAAGCTGGGTCCGGTCGTGCCTGTAGCCAGCAGTCACTGGAAGCAAGGCCATGTGGAATCTGAGCCCGGAGCTGACAGCATGGTCCCTGTCCAGTGCTCGCGAGTGAAGGGTTCATGCTGTCACTGTGTCTGTGTACGTCAGCAAATGGGGGCAATGATTCCCAAATCCTCAGTGTTGTGGCTGCATCCAGCTGGGTAAAGGAGAGTTTGCTTGGCTTGGTCGGCTGCTCCTGCTGTTCTCTGGTGTGCAGTCTTTGTCATCCAGTGACGATGTTTATCCCCATTTTGCAGAAGGTTGGACTGTCTGCTAGAGAAGTCTTCGCTGCCAGTCACAAAACCATTTCTGTGCAGAACTCATTCAAGCTAAGAGTTTATGTAAAAATCAACTTTGTAGGAAATCATACAAATATCTTCGTGGTTTCTTCATAGCTACTCTAGTCCAGGATCCTTCCAGCAGAACTTGCCATAGAAGGGAGCTTTGGTCTTTTTATGGACCACTGGTTCTGGTTAGAAACTGATTCTGTGGAGAGGCTGGACCTTGTGTCTGGGAATGCAGGGGGAGGCCGGGAGCCCTGCCCTGCAGCAGCCTCCTCTGTGCCAGCTACAGCCTGGGTGAGCTACAGGAACAGGGCTGGAGCGTGAGCTGTGCATGAGCTTTCAGGACCTGCAGCCTCAGTTTTGCCTGAGGAGTATCCCTTCTGAGACTTGCAGAGATGGTTCTGCCTTAAATTATGATTTCTTCTGTTTTTTCTTTATAAGCATCACTTTCCTAAAAATTCCAATCAAATTTTGTTTTAATATTATCTAACATAAGGTTCTTACTATACATCAGCTCAGGAGGAGATGAAAGCTACTTCATCATCAGCTGGGCTGGGGCTGCTTCCCTGTCAAACAGTAGCTGCACAGCTGGAAGTAGCCTGTCCTGGTTCCTCACAGGTCAGGGCCCTGCTGCACTGCTCTCAGGAGCCGGGGCTGGCTCTGCTGATGACAGTTGGCAGCGTGAGGGTGTCCTGGATTTGTAGAAAGGTCTTTCAAAAGTTGGATGAGATTTCTGCGTTGTCTCGAGCACTTCTAAACTCCCAAATACGGAGGCATTAATGAGAAACATGAAGTTATTAGAATCATTTATCATTTTCTTTGAAGCTTACACTGGCATTTTGTGTAATTTACGACATTTCCTCCTTTTTATCATGAACTTCTTCAGATGAAGGGAAAAACAGCTGTTTCCCTTCAGAGTATCTGAAAGAAAAGAAAGAAAAAAGATGCTGTTTGTTTTTTGTCCAACTCGCTGGTTCTGCTGATGACATGCCACAGAATCAGCGGCGCCTTGGGAATAATTAGACAACATGTGGGGTTCGAGCCCTTGTGGAAACGTGTCTGTCATCCAACCGTCGTGCCTCAGATGGCCTGCACTGCTCAGCTACCCATCCGGTAACTCATGTGGCTTGTTAGTTTTGTATATTCCAAATCTTCAAGTTCTGGCAAGATGGAGTTGGGGTGGAAGTGCACAGTGCACGTGGAGCTCCTTTATTCAGTTGCTGGTCTTGTGGGCAGGGAAGGGAGTAACTGCTGGTTATAACTTCTTGTGTTGCCTTGGCTGAAGAGCTTTTCCTTGGTTGCTTTCTCTCTTCGTCTGTAAAATCAACACAGCGATGCCTTCCCAGAGCAGGGTTGTGGCAAAAAGCACACAGGGAGCTCAGAGATCAGTTCCAGGAGAGTGGCATTGCACCTAAGGCAAGTATCATTGTCGAGTTAAATTGGTTGGGAAAAAGTCCACTTGGAAGGCTGGGCAGTCCTTAGGAGACATGCTGCCTGCTTCAGTCTTTTTTTGTGTACATATACATGCACACAACGGGCTACATGCTTCCAAACACATCAAACTCCTGCTTGGTGAGCTGTGCTGGAGGCTGCTGGAAGTGCTGCCCTTTTGCTGTGTCTACTAATCTGTTTTGTTACTTTGGCTGATAGAAAAGAATCTCTACAGAACATTTTCCTGTGGGTCTTGCACAGCTTTTTGCAGTGCATCAGCACCAGTGTCAAGATACCAGGCTGTGGTGATTTTTGAAGAGATGAATAAATAATTCAATTTTACATGCCTCTTCCCCATCAGAGCTCAAAGGTACCTGACTCTGGAAACAAATGCTGGCAGCCCCAGAACCTCCAGTAGAAATCCAACTGAGTTTTTCTTCTCTCTGTAGTCTGCATTCTTGGTGGTTGAACCCTGTCTTTTCCTCTTTGCCAAAGAAACCAAAGTGGATCACCTTGAGGACCTGAGAGAAGGGGGCACAGCCTGCTGCTGGAGGGCTTTGAAGGAAGTAAATTCTTCAGGAGATTTCAATTCAACCCTCTTTTATTACTTTTCTTTTTTATAATTTAAGTCCATTTCGTGAGGCAGTTTGCATGTCCTTGAATGGAATCTCGTTACCATGAAAGCTTTTTTAGCATTGATTTCATAACAGTCTTAATTTAATAGCGCCGTCATTACTGAGAAGCCCTGAGAGTGAGGCCCTAGCTTTCCAGGTCACTGACCTTTTAATTACAAACCTTGTTCTGATGGCCAGGTTATCGACTGGACAGCTCCCAGCTTCTGCCCCCAGCGTGAAGATGAAAATCACTGCCTTTCCTCCCCCACTTCCAGAAAAGGGAGGAAAAGAAAAGTAACCTCTTGTGTTTCCAAAATTAATTTTCTCCTTCAGCTTTACTTTGTAATTAATTCTTTAACATGTCTTAGTGAAGCTCCAACAGTTTTTACAAAGCTTTTTCTTGAGCAGAAAATACAACACAAGCTGATAGAGTCCGGTGATGACTCATGCAAAAAAATGTACTTAGTGGGCTGTGTTGTCAAAATACCTATTTGGGCCAAACAGCAATGGCCCTCCAAAGCTCATGCTTCCCTAGAAATGAGCAGTTTTGATACAAGACTGCGTGATTAGGCCGTGAGTGTAAACTATGAAAGGAATGCTAGATGACTTGTCCTTCTCTTCAAGCGTGCTGGCAGGATATGGATTTAAGAGATGGTGGAGAAAAGGAATGAAGACCTGACTTAACTGCACAGCTGACTGTGTGAGTGAGCACTTGTCCTGTTCTGTCTGTGCAGATAGGGTAGCTTGTCCTCTAGCTGTCTGATGGGTGTCCTGTGCCAGTGCCTGGATGGACCTCATCACCTGCATGTGCAAAGCTGCAAGTGACTCCTGGAATTCAGATATTGATTTAAAAAAAAATTGCAAGAATGTACTTAGTGTATTAAGCATCTAGAACAACCTACTTTGGCACAGAACGAGAGAAAGTCTGCTCCGTGGGTCGAACCAGGGAGGGTGTGCTTTCTGATGAATAAAGGAGTTTGGAACAGGTGCTCAAGTAGCACAGAGTACGTCTAACAGCTTGTGTAGTTGTGCAAAAAGGATTGCACAGGTTAAAGGGAAGTCAAAGGGCATTCTGCATTTTCATGCTGCTTTTCATTTAAGGATCCTGCAGCACATTGTACTCATTAACCACTGAAACTTTGCAGCTGTTTGCATCGAGCACATTTGATGGTGTGTGTAGAGTTATCTGTATCTCACTGTGCTTTCCACTGAAAAGCATCCACCTCTGAGGCAGAGGACAGTGGCTGTTTAGCATCACTGCATTGTTTTTAGGAGAGGAAATGAAGAGTTTATCTACGTGATCTTGCGGGGGGGGCTTTAGGGGTAGCGAGTGCAATTGCTGAGCAAAAAAATTTTCTAAGATTCTTGAAAAGCACTGTGGGATATTTTATTTCTGAAGATGTTCAGGCCTCTGTTTATGAGTTTGAGAGATAGCTGTGTTGTACCTTTATATAGTTTGTTTGGGTTAAAGAAAAATGTGTCCTATGCCTGTTCTTGCTAGCAGTTTGTTCCTCAGGTGCCACCCATCCAAGCTTTGGGTCAATACAACCCTGCATAAATGGGAAAATCTGCTTGTATCCTAAAGGAACTTATTAGGGACCTAGAGAACGAAGAGTGTAGGAGTGAATGCTTTCAGTGCTAACAAACTCACAACGGTTCCTGTCTGAATCAGCATTATTGGTTCTCACATCTGTTGCTGGCACTTGGCTGTGCTTGTCCCGTGCTGGTGATGCTCAGCATACAAGGAAGATTTCCACTGCTGGAGTCTCATAATCCAGAAGAATAAATGTGCTCGTGACCCAAAAACTAGTGCCACGCTTCTGTATTTTGTATTAGTTGCCTTCTTTTTTCTTCCTGAAAGTGACTGAGAATCTCTGTCCACCTGCTGCAAAGGAGACGTCCCCCTGTCCTGCCAGTCTTCTGTGTGCGTACCTGTCACCTGCTGCTCAGCACCAGCCCATTCATCATGCTGCCTCTTTCCCCCATCAATTTTACTACTGCTTGTGTTATCTGAACTTGTCATGAACTCTGCAGATTTTCTTGGCTTGTGTGCCAAGAAGAGAGCTGCAGCAGCAGTGGTAACAAAATGTGATCAAGTGATCGGCTTTAAGAGATCCTGGGGAATCAGCCACACCGAGTCTTTGGAGTTGTCAGAGCTTTTGGAAGGAAATCTTTATAACGGATAGAAAGCCATCGCTGTCATCCCTCAAGGTTTGGAAGGAAGTTTGGAAAAAGGAAGATATTAATCGATGTCCATAGGGAGAAATCAGTTCATAGCTCGACTTCGACTTGTCCCAGCCACTCCAGATTCAAGAGAGGGCAGAAGAACACCCAGTGTCAGCTCAGGCATAACTGGCTGCGTGGCACTGTGTGCAAAGGAAGCCAGTCCGTTCTGTCTGCTACCTGCTAATGTTTAGAATAGCCAGATGATTAAGAAAAATGGGTGCATCTGTGTGTTGATAGAAACTCTACTTGCTTACAAATGAGTTTGTTATTTTAGAAGAACATTGTACTCAGTGTACGTTTCATTGTTTTATAACAATTGTTTTTTTATGGCTCAGTAGTATCTCGAAACTAGGTTGAACAACACGTTTGTATTCCGCTGGAAATTCTGAGTTTTGAAATCTGTTTTAATATTAAATTGGGGTTAACGTTTAAAATATCAGGGTTTTTTCTAGTGATATATTATTGATCCATCAGAACACTATAGATTAGGCTGGAGTCTTTTATTATAGCTGATAAAAGAAATTGATAGAACAATATAATCATCATAATACTGCAATTAAAATATTCAGAAAGATGTTTTTTGTATTGTAATTAAATCATTCGTTTTCTTCAGAACCCCCCCTCTTTTTTTTTTTGAAGAAACATTTTCTGTATGAAAAAGTGCTGTGCTGGACATCTGTTAGCTGGCTCTACCAGGAACCAAAACTTTCTTTCACAGAAATGCTTCTCACCAGCAGAATCCATCATCGTTGTTACTGGGTGGCTCCAACAAGCTTGTCGTCTTCACTGTTCTGTACTTGTAAGCTCAGTTTGAATGTGCTGGCTCTGGGCTCTGTTAGTGGTTGCTGAACCTGAGGGGAAGGCATCCTGCTTGGGCCTGGCTAGAGGGCAAGAAAAAACATCAGGGGAAACTGAAGGCCCACTGGTCTTCACAGTGTGTTGCTTTAAACGAGGTTAGCTTAAAGGGCTGTGATTCATTCCCAGCTATTTAATATTGAAAACATTGAAATCTTAGTGACTTTTTCTTCAGTTTCTATGTGAAGCATGGAGAAGGTGCATTACAGGAGGTGCTCTGCTGAAGGTAATGGTGTTGTGAAGGAGCTGTTCAGGTAGAGACTCGCACATTTGCTGTCCCCTAAGTGCACGTTCATGTGCTCTGTAACAAAGGGTAGAATTGCTTTAGTAGTAACATCCTCCCCCTTTCACTTTAGGCTCAACCTGCAGTGATCTTGAACCATTTAGAGTTATACCCCGCAGAAAAGAGAGGTGATTCATTTAGAGTACATCGCATGAGCAGTGTGCTGGTCTCCTGTTTCTCTGGGGCCACAGAAATTCCCCGTGATTCCAGTGAAGAGTCCACAATCGCCTTTGCTGTGTTTTTCTAGCTTGAAAATTATTGATAAATTGGAACAGACTGGCTTGGTTCCTGGGAAGTTGTGTGTGCTCCAAAATATTGGTTATGGGCTTAATTTTAAAAATAATTAGAATGTCATGGGTTTAATGGTGTCTCTCCACTTGGCTATCTGACAGGAACGACGTAATGTAAAAGAGCCGTTAAAAATGGCTTTGCAAAATTAACTTCTGTTGCTCAGTGAGTGTGTTTTGAGTCATATCTGTCTTGTTTACTGTCAAAATAATATTTCCATTCCTGGTAGCACTGAAAAACCAATATGATTACAGCAGAGTGGGTTGAAGTCTATTCTGGAAGATGATGCTGAAGTAGTCAGCAATATTCCGAGTCCTGAAATAGTTAGCATTAGCAATGGGCCAAAAAGACCAGATCCTAAGTCTGACTTTTAAATTTAATACATTCTGTATCATATTTTTAAGTAAGTGAAGATTGCCAAAAGAAAGTCACCTTTGTAGTTGCGATCCAAGAGCAGACATTGAAGATCTGAGGAAAGACTGCGTGCTTGGCTTTGGGCAAGTTACTTGTTCTCAGCTTGCCTAGCCTTAAAATGGGGTTAATTACCACTTTTGCATCAGTGACAGTTATACACATCTTAACTATGTTTATAAACTGCTTTTATATGTTTGCTTTGGAATTGTTGATGCTGCAGCGTGTGTGATTTTTGAAGTTGCTTGCTGCAGCAAGAGCCATACTTTACAGAGTCTACTTCCATCAGCTGTGTATGGGAGGGGAGAGCTGCAGGCTGGAGAATGTCAGGATGTCAAGGCTTGGGCAGATTGCGTGCAATCCTAATCCAGCCCTGCAGCTTTGACCTTTGAAGCAAGCTTCACTTTGAGACAGTTGAAGAAATCTAGTGTTCATTTGTATAAAGATATTTTTCTTACAGGGGGATTTTGCTCTTCGTGGTCATCCAGCCCAGGGTTTCCCCACGGTCTTCCTGGAGCAAGTAAAGGAATTCAGTTCCTGATCTGCTCTGTGAATGAACCTGGTATTCTAAGTCTAAAGAGACAGCCTTCTCTCTTGGGGCTAAAACAAGGAGTGTAATTAGGTTAATCTGTGTTGCTCTTCTGCTGAAATCCATCTCAGACCTAATGATACTTTCCTGCTAGGAAAGATAAAATAAGTTCCTGCGTGAGATAATTCTCTGGGTTCTCTTAGACAACATTTTACTCTGTTTAAAACTATGTCTTGGGTGCACACGAACATGAAATCCTGTTATTTACTTTTCTGTTGCACACTGTTCCCTCTTAATTCTAATGTGGAGGACAATCATCCTTTCCTCAGCTAAAAGGGGAGTTTAGTCTGCGGTTCATTCTTTCTTCTTCTTTGTGATGAGTCCAGGCAAGACCCCACTCCCATCGCAGGAGAGCAGAGAATTCATTCTCAGTGAAATCTGAGGCTCTCGTAAGTGAAAGCTGTTGACTTTGTCATATTGTGCAAATGTGCACTGCTTTTAGCAGGACAGTAAAGGGTAAATGGGGTGATCTCTGCTCCTGTGGAGAGGTCGGGTGGTTACATTACACAATCTTCTGGTGCATCTTGCAGCAAATACATGGGTTATATTAAAAGTTGCAATCATATCATTTTTTAAAAGTAAATTGCTGACCTTATGCAGTGGAATCAGCTTTATTGAATTTCGCCAAAAATGCGTTTATAATCCCCCCCCTGCCCCCGCATACACATGATATTCATGTCCTTGCTGCCCATGTGGAAATGTCCCTTTTTATGGTGATAAAATTAAATTCGTCTTTGTCTCTGCCTTGCCTCACCTTTTAAGATTCCATCCTTACGAGACACCGGTGGATATCTGTACCAGAGAATGGAGATGGGCAATATCCCTGCATGGGTGGCTGGCTGATGGTGAGCCAGCTGCCACGGAACAAATAAATAAGCTTTTCACATTTAGAGGACAAATAAAGTTGAGGACAGGTGTAGTATGGGTATTTTTCTAGGAGTGTTGTGGCCTTAGCATAGGTAAGAATGTGTTTTTACTTGGAAGTACTTAAGCTTTGCTTCTAGATTACTTTTCTAATTGTCACGTAATGCAAAATGTAAAATGCACAAATAGTTGTACTACCTGTGTAATGTATGCTATGTGTTCTTCTTCACCATAAAGCCCTCTCATCTGTGGCTGCCTGCAACCCCTCCCTGGAATCACTAGAGAGAAAATAAAACAAAAAAAGTGTTTTGCAGCATGCTCAAGAATTTAGGAAATATGTATTTCATATTTGTATACCACTTTGCAGATTCAAAGTACTCTACAAGTATTAACTGACTAAGCCTTCCAGCTTTTGTGGAATGGCAAGATGATAAGATGCATTTCATGTCCTTCTGCTTGCATTTTCTCTTCCTGGTTAGACCTTTATGCTCTCCAACCAATTTGCAAACTGCGAGCTTCAGTGGGAAGCAAAGGAAGAACCATCCCCGTGCTGGGTGGGGAAACTGAGTCAGGGGTATTAGGAACAGTCAGATCTGAGCTAATCCTGGCTCCCATACTGTGTCACACTCTGTCCTGTACTGATACTTAGGGCATTTTCAGTAAAATTACTCAAAGCACTTTTGTGTTCATCCTCTCCAGCCCTCAGCTGCTTCGGGGGCAGGGGCTGAGCTGGATCAACAAAGCCAACCCAAACCACCCAAGTAAATGCAGGCAGGCTGGCCTCTGCCGTGCTTGCATGTGTCCGTCCTCCAGCAGCTCCAGCCTGTCTTCCTTTGTGTGTAGCCTTTTGAGGGTGAGTTGCTCAGAGAAGAATGTCAGAATATCATTTCTCCTGCACTTCAAGTAACCAGGAGCATGCAGCTGTTAAACTCAGAAATATAAAATGCATGTTTAAAAGATGACTTTGTATGTGTTTAAAAAAGAGAGCGAGGGAGAATTCAAGGGAACCAAAAAATAGCAGCTTCCATTACTGTAATTAAATGGCAGCATTTAACCTATCAGGTCGTTGCGTGTATGTGAGAGACGAGCAGGGAGCTGCATTTGAAATGATCACCGTCTTCCTTGGGGGATAGAGTAGTTAAATAATTTGTTTGTGAGGTGTGAGCTCAGTGTCGGGTAAAGCAAGTGCTTGCGTGTGTGTGTGTGTGTGTGTGTGTCCCAGGAGCTGGGCTGGCTGTGTGCGCTGCTGTCCCCTCCGGGTGGGATGGCCCAGCTCGGGGTGCAGGCTGCTCCTGCCCCGCTGTCAGGGGAGCTGCAGAGTCGGGGCCACCCCACTCCCAGATATTGCATCAGAAAAAGAGAGCTCCTTTCTTGGGAGGCTGCCTGAGACGGACAAGTAAAAGAAAACCACGGAGGAAATCAGAGCCCCTTTGATGAACTTTGTCTGCCGCGGTGCTGCAGAGGGTGGCAGCTGTTGTGTCTGAGGGGCGTGGGGCTGCTCCTCGCAGGCCGCAACCCCCAGCACCACAGCCAGGCCCAGATCCTGTGCTTCAGGGCTGTAGTCTGCGGGTCCACATGGAGAGACAGCGATCTGCAGAGTGTGTCCTCGGCCCTTGGCTGCTCACCCTGACAGTGAGTAGCTCCTTGTGACGGCGTCGATTCACCTTTTGGTACGAAAGGATTGTGAGGAGACGGGACATAACTTCCCGTTTTACCTCGCTCCCTTTTATTTGTGAGTTGATTCCTTTGTTGAGGGGCTTTTTCCTGACCCTCACACAGCGTGAGCTGATAGTGGTCACAAGCTTCTCAGCTGCTGGGGCTGCCTCACTGCTGACCTGACTTGTGTTAAGTTGTGGTAACATGCCATAAATGCTCCTTAATCTTCCCTCCATTTTCTCTGTGAATTCCGTGTACCACTCCTGTTTTAACTCCTGGGCTGGAACTTGCATGAGACACTGGAAGAAAACAGTCTTCAAAAAATGTAGCTCGAGGTTCCCGTTTTGAACATTCAGCCCCAGCGAATGGATTTGGAGGGCAACACTTGCTCAAAGGGAGACCAGAGAAATCTGTTGTGTTTTAGCACCTAGTCAAAGCAAAGCACAAATTTGGGTACTTGCATGGTTTGACGTGAGTTAGAAATCCAGAAGCGTTACCAAAAATGATCTACAAGCGCAAAATAGGGCTAAACTTGTTACTTGAATAAATTGTTATAAATGCCTTCCATAGCTCAAATGCACATGGTGTATGTATAGATTCTCAAAAGCATCAGTTCTGCTTTGTACATGATAATTGTCATGTCACTCTCAAACGTTCTACCAAGGATATTGTGTATTATTCCTGTTTTACAGATGTAGAAACTGAGGCAGATGGAGGTTAAGTGACCTACGCAAGGTCAATGGCAAGGCTGGGAATAGAACCCAAATGTGTAGAGGCTTTTTATTATACTAATAAGGAAACTCTGGAGGTGTGTTTGGCATGGTAATCGGAACCCTAGAGAACTAGAAGCAGTTAGTGTGTTCTGTGCATGTCCTGAGGGAGCAATGATGAAACTCCTTCTGTACCTTACCACTCCAGTTCTCCGTGTGTGGTCACCATAGCTTTTCCACCACTTAACCTCGTTATTTTTAGTATTGTTAGCATTAGTCGTCCTCTGGGCGTTTTATCCAGACTCCTTTAATTTTCTCCAGAACTCTGAAGAGCTGCTGAAGGCACATGGGGAGAAAAAAAATAACAATAAACAATGCAAAAGATGAAAAATGATCTTCTGAAACTATTCTAATGTTTTGTTGACTTGTCCCCTAATGTTTTTTGTCTTTGCTCTTCTTTTATCGTGAAGGTCCCTGCTTGAATGTGTAATCTTGGTTTCTTAAAAGTTCATTTGCTATTGTTTCTTTCTTCTCCACCCAAGATTAACATCCTGTGTGATGACATAGATGGTTGTTGTCTAAATGGATGCAATGTAACCAACAAAATTGTGAAGGGTGGGTGGAGAAATATTTATACAGTTGTGTTAAAAATTACAAAGTAGATTTGCCTTTTAAACAAAAGGTATTTCAACACTTATTGGCAGCACCAGCCTTTAATTTTACAGGTGGCTAGCTTTGTAGTAGCATTCAGCAAACAATATTTTAATGGCATGTAAAAAAATTTCTCAAAAACAAAAGAAAGAAGAGCGAGGGTGATTTATAATCTGTAATGAATACTTGCTGACATGCCTTTTTATAATGGTGTGCTAGTGTCTCTGTCTTTCTTGGGGAAATGTAAACCGGATTTACCTGAAACGTTTGTGCCATAACAATCAAATATGTAGTACCTAGATATATTTTTCTTAATAGAGCTTATCTTCTCGGTGCTGTGATAGCTGCCTCCTAGGTGTCTAACGCTGATTCTACTTTGTAGAAACTGGATTGGAGGAACCAAGTCGCTTTATAAGGTTGTGAGAAAATATCAGTCAGAAAAAGTACTTAGATTCCTGTGTCTGGGGCTACTAACCCTCTGTTAGTTTCTTTACATTTCCATATATTTCCCCATTCCTTCTTCCATGTATTTTTCCCTTTTCTTAGAAACATGCAGCTGTAGGTGCTGTGCTCAGTGCTCTCTATGGCAACACTTCCTGACAGAGAGGGCACACCAGCCCTGCTGTACTGCATACTCAGTGTTTCCATTCTGTGCATTCTTCAAAAGCTAAAAGTTCCTTAAGTATACACTTTATATGATTTTTCATGTGATCAGTCTAGACTAATGGGTTCGTTCTGTTTCTTTCTACACTTAAAAGTTTTGAAATTAAAAGAGGAAGTAAATAACATCAAGGCAAGTTGCTCTTTACATTGCAGTTAATCTTAGTCTGTAGAGGGTACCCTGATGGGTGTTGTCTCATGTAAAAAACGTGCAGATGCTCTTGTTGGTGTGTAATTCCAGAGTAAATAAAGAACGGGGAATGGTGCATCAGGACAGACTTTGTCATTCTTGTATATAAAATTAATTTGTCCTTTGGATATCCTGACAGATGTCTTTAAAGAATCCCTTCTAATGACTCGAAATTACTGTTCTTCTACACAATTCCTTTGTTTTGAACTCAGAGAAAAAAAAAGAGTCTGGTTGTAGAACTTCTCACCAGCCTGTTCCAGTAATGACAAATCAACAGCGGCTTCCCATCAGGAGTTATTCCACATTAGAGCTGGTTTGCTAGCTCAAATCTGTTACGGGCCGTGTTTGGCTTGTACTCCTGGAAGGCTTGGTTCCTCTGCTGTGGTGACAACGGATGTGTTGGGGTTGCAGCTGGCTGCCTGGCTGCTCATCCTCCACGGTGGCTCTTCCTGCTTCAGTGCCAGAATTCTTGTGACATGCTAGTTCAAGTTATTTCGTTTGAGTTGGAAATACAGTGTAAAATTGGAGTTCTGAAGGCACATCAAAACCAGACTTCTTATACTGCAGGTTTTACCTTACCTGAATTTAGGACAACCTCTTGCTTTCTCCTTGAAAGCTCCTGAAGATATTATCACAGATCAAAGAGTAGCCAAAGGCCAATCATTTTGTTGCTATTGCTCAACAAGCTGTTTAACAAAATATTTTTCTTTCACATAAAGTAAATGTATGTGAAGCACAAATGTTTTCTGAGGTTGCTATTTTTCAAATCTATGGTAAGTTTTGGTCATGAAGTTATTATGTTTTTGAAGTTATGCGCTGCATTCCAAACCGTTCTACTTTGGGAAGTGAACTTAGAGAAAAATTTAGTACCTTTTCACATTTATAAAATGTTTTTTATTGTAGTTTTCAATACAATAGAAATGAAATTTCATAGAACTGCAGTGGACTGGGGGTAAGTGGCTTCATTTATGCATGCAGAGGTTTCCCTTTGAGCCAGACTTTCATGGACATGGACTGCAGGGTGCTTGGGTTCTGGCTGCCTTCTGCTCTGTTTCTGCACGGTACCAGCCATAGTGAATGCCTTCTGGGGCTCCTAAGGAGTATTTTAATGCCAGTAATGAGCATCAGGAGCCATCACCATGAGACTTGCTTCTCTGTAGGAATAACAGCACGCATCTGCAGATCACAGGTTGGGGTATGCTTGGAAACTTACACGTTTGGTGTATCTAATGGTTGTTTTCTCTGAATGCACAGCTTTATTTCTAGGGAGTTTGTCAGCTGGGGTAACAAATTACGACAGCACTACGGTTACCAGAGTAGTGTCTCTTCCATTATCTGCATGTTCTGCCCTATGCAGGCTTCTTTTAAACAAATGACAGAGCCTTGGTCATATTCCATTCCTGATAAATTACCTGGGAATTGGCATCCTGGCATAGTGTCTTCAAAGCCTTCAAACCCCAAGGTACATATTCATTTGAAATAATTGAAAATATGCCGAGGTTTTTGTTCTCCAGGTAGCATTCTTACATCATGTGCTGGCTGAATGGGATGTCCTACATTCCCGTGTTACAGCATTGGCTTCCAGTTTAACCACGTTGTCTGTTCATCACTGCTGTGTCACAGGCAGCTGCTGGCATATTCTACCACTGTCCACTTGGAAGAGAATTTCTATCAGATACTGTTCTTCTACTTCTGTGACTGTAGAAAGGAAAGGCTGCAGGCAAGAGACCCGAGGATGATGATGAAAGGAAATTTCCCCCTATTTTTAGAAGGAGAGATTTCTGCTTATGTGACAGACTTGTTTCTTCTGTCTTTTTTGCTGATTGTAGTATTCTTAGAATGACTCTGTAATAGACAGTTCTTCAGGAAAAGCTACCCAAGACTGAAGTGTCACTGTTTTTGCATATCCTAGTTGCACAGGAATTGAACTGAACTTTGTAACAAAACTTCTGGTACTGCACTTTGGGTTTCTGAGGACTTCTGGGCATGTCCTGTTTGATTTAGAGTCATGGTGCTGGCTGCCCTTTTTGTAGTTTGAACTTTGTATGAAGCAAAAACCGTGCCTGTTGAATTATGCTGTCTGCTAGCTGAAGATCTGTTGTAGATTAATTTAAAAATGCAGCATCCAAATCCTGATAAGGCTGTGATAGTGCTGCATCTGCTAGGACTTCTGTATTGCAGAGTCCTGGGTCTGAGTCCCATTCTCCAGCCACCTTGTCCTGCGTGCTGTTCCTTGTACTCTCCTCTGGGTGCTTGGCCCCCTGAAGCACACAGCATAGTACTGGGAACTCATACAGGAGGTATCCCTTCCTTTTTTTTCTGTGTGGACCAGAGATAACATGCTTTATGTGAGCAAGGAGCTTTCTTTACTTAGAAGGGGAAGACCTGACCTCTCTCACTGCAAGTGGAACGGTATCTTCCCTGCCTTGAATCTACCGGGGAAATACATTTTGCACTGACTTACAATGCTGTGATTTATGCTGTGATATGCTTTGTGATATTACAATGTCCTTTTGCCTTTGTGTTTGATTTTTTTCCCCTTAATAAATTTCAGTGGGTATGTTGTCAGTGAACAAGGGGTATTTACCCAAAATGCCCATAGGGAAGTGAGGCATTCTCCCCCGTCTGCTGCCTCAGAGGAGACCTGGGCATTCTTTTTTTCCTCCCATTAATCTTACAGCAATTTTTTTCCTATACCTTTCCTCCTCCATTTGAAATAGTATTAACAGGGGAGATATTTTTAAATAGGAAACAACTGGAAGGAAACGTATTTCTCTCTTGTGTGAGTGCACATGCATGTTGCACACAGACACGGACGAGCGATCAGAAGCAACTTTTTCATTGTGTATTTTGAACTTCCCTTATATAGAAAAAGGAGAGAAAAAGTTGTAGGACTTGTTCTGTTTTTTCCATTCCAAAACACACCAAGCAAGTAGGTTGCCCTTTCTTACTCAGAGTGAAAATGCTTTGATCCAGTTTTCTGAAGACAATACTCATTTCATGAGAATATTTAATCAGTAGAAAATAGGGAGGATTTAGTTTGTTTGTTTAGTATTTAACCAAGTGAATAAGGCAGATTAAGGGGGGGGGGGACTGGACCCATAAACAAGGTGATATATAATATTTTTTTTCGTTCTCCTTTTAAATAAATACCGATCAGCTTTATGTTCGGAGACAATAGGAGCCGTTGGCTTAAATTTGCAGTTTACTGTATTTATGGCTGTAATATCAAGGTGCTGCCGTCGTAATTTCATGCCCCAATGAGAAGAGCAAGGTCGAAGCAAATGCTTCCATCGGCATCTGCTAACACACTAACTCATAAACAAGGCCCGGCTGGATCAGGTGGCACGGAATAATACAGGCTAATGAAATACAGCACAGCTTTCCATTACTGTTAGTTTTTACAGTGTCGTCATTACGTGTAATTTATGTTTAAAAAATTCAATTTTATACAAGGCTCTGGGAAATAGGGGTCTGCAGGTCACCCGACGACTTTTAACGGCTCTGAGAGTCCTTATTGCACTCCACCGTTCCAACAAAATGTTAATAATAAATAAAAAAATTCCTCTTTTACTTTTTCTCCCGTTTGCATATCTTGCTCTGTCCTTTTAATTACAAGTGGCCTAAGGAGAGTTTGGGGCTCTGGGTGCTGCCGGGAGTTCTCCTCTTTGCTGGTGCTCCCGGAGGGGGGTTACTATCTGCTTGCTTTTCGTTCCTCTATCAATCACCCGGGGTCCTGTAAATGGAGTAAACACAGCTGAGGAGAGGGAGATACTTAACAACCTCTCTCCCAAACCCTCACCCTCTGACATTGCCCTCCTCTCCTCCATTACACTTCATTTTATTATAGACTCCAAAAAGCCTGGCCAGGAAGAGAAACTGCTGCCAGGCTTATTTATTTATTTATATTTGTAATGCCAACATACTTTTCGTTTTTAACCTTTTCCTTCCCGGTTGGCTCCCTGTAGTTCTTAGCACTGTGTCATCAGGCAGCTTTTCCTTCCTTCTGTCAGCACCGTGGTGCTGAGGTTTGAGCACCTTCATCAGTTCTAACTGCTGCCAAGGTATAATAAGTATGTAATGTTTCTTAAAGATTGGGGCTGCATAATTAAGTCTCCTAGATGAATAAAGCCGTAAGAATTCAAAGCCCTTTCAGTAAAATGTCTTTTATTTTTGCATTTTTCTGCCAAACGATTGAGACCACTCGTTTGCACTTTGTGGTTCCTTTCCATGATATTTGAGCAGGAAGGGCAGCAGTAGGATGTTTGCATTCAAATAAAGTGTCTTAGTGTAAATGAAGGGTAAAAAAAAAACAATAAATCAGTGTTGTTAGTGAGAGCTGAGGTTATGTTAGAATGTTGGGTTGGGAGTGGCCTCGTGAAAGCCCCGTGAACAAGGACACGTGAAAGAAAATGGATCTGGAGGCTGTCCCTTCTGACTTCTTTGAAAAGTGTTGAACTAAGCACAGAGCAGACCACAGGACAAATATTTGATCCAAAGAGTCACCCAGCGCCGCGTGTAGCCGACTGAACAGGTGGAATCATTAGTCTGGATCAGATCCCAGAAGGTTTTTATGATGATTCTTTTAAAATGTGTCCGTGTTCTTTCTGAGCAGGGTTGACATAGTGGCTTCCAGGAACTGGGCTGTAATCCTTTTTCAGGATGTCTGCAGGTCTTCTTTTGAGTCATGTGGTTCTGCGCACAAACTTTGCACAGTCATACAGTTTGTTGTAGCTGAACAAGTTGCCCAGACCTGTTTTGTTTTCTTCTGAATAGAAAGTGTGTGCACATGTGGGGTAAACAACAGGAAACCCACCCTGCTCTCTCTGCAAAGGGGTAGGTGTGATGGTGGCTCCAGGGCGAGCTGCCAGAGAGGTAATGAAGCTGGGAAAATACAAAAGGCTCTTCATTCTTTCCACTAGAATACTTTCTGTCTTCCTAACCAGAAATTTTCTCCCTAAAACTAATGCTGCCTTCAGCTTGGGAAAGTCTGGCATGAATCACTGGATTGAGCAAAGCAGGGAAGAACAGGAGGAAAGAGATATGCTCAGTGGATGGGAAGGGAATAAAGGGGTTGTCACTGGTGTGTCAGAGGAGATGAAAAACCTGAGCAGTTCATCTAGTTAAGCTCAGGCAGGGGTCCTGCATTGCAGTTAAATGCTACTGTGTTTCATCCAGAAAATAGAGAAGGATGGGTTTATGGTAAGGCGCTGGGTTGGGGCTCACTCCTAAATTTTGGTTTCTGACTGTGCCAGAGGTTTGGTTCTGCCCTCGGAGCACCTCTCACATCTGTATGTCTCACTTTCTCATCTGTAACGTATGGCTAACAGCACTCCTCGACTTCAGGGGGATCCAAACAGGAACAATGTTTTGATGCACACGAGGTCCTTAAATTAACCAGCAGTGGATATTATAAAAGCACCCGAGTTCTTGGGCAGAGGAGCTTTTTGTACAGTACCGAAGGTGCAGGCACCAAGGGATGCTTTTGACGACCCGTTTTATTCTCTAATTCCGTGTTTGACTACAATTTACAGAGGCTGAGTGATCCCTGAAAATGGAGTGGCAGCAGCGACAGTCACAGGAGAGGGTCAGCGAGGACCTTGGAATGCAAAACAGTCCTGGGTGCCGGATAATTCAAATCAACACCCTGAAGCCTGGAAAGGAAATTTTAAGGCTTTGTGAAAATTATGAGTAATTCTTTGCTAAGGCTGTGGCGCAGAAGAGGAATGAGATGGATGGTTGGGGGAAGGGAGCAGGTTTGCATTCTGTAGGGCTATGAAGACAGCTTCCTTGCATCCTTCTCCTCGGCTCAGTCCTTGCTCAGTACCCTCTGCGGTTAGATTATTCCTTGCAGATAGCAATCAACTGGAAGGAAGTGTGTGTCTAATTTGCATGAGATTATTTAAAACAAAAAAAAAGGTCTGCATTAGTCAGGGTGATGGTAAACAACGCAAAGAGATGCCTTTTATAATATAGCCGTGGCTCAGCTTTCAAAGCCAAATATAATTCACTTACAATTGGCAGTTTCCTTTATTGTTCCTTTTAACCTTTTGCATTCTGCGTGGTCTTGATCTTGCAGAAACTCGAGGACGACTAAAACGTTTGTTTTCCAAAGTGTTGAGAAAATGGTTTTAGAGCAATTCCTCTGTTAAACCGAGGTTATTTTCTTGACGTACCTATTTGAGAGGGTTATGTGAAACACAAAGCTCCGGTTTTCGTGGCACTGCTTTTGCATCCAGGGGAAGTGATATTATTTGGGGGTTACCAACTTCTTGTAGATTAAAGCAATGAGTGAATCAAGGACGTTTTTTCATGTAGTACAGTGGTAGAAGAACTGTGATAAAATTAAGCTCGGTGAGATGCTGGAGCAGATGACATTTTGAGCTGGCTTAGAAATTCTCACTTTTCTATGCAATTAATGCATCGAGGTTGAATAATTTGGGGCACGGAAAACTCACTCGTACTGTGTGCATACATGTGTAGGTGGTGAATCTGAAAAAAATTCAATCCAAAGAGAATTACCATGAGTTGCTTATAAATGCCCAAGGACAGACTTAGAATATCTTTTACATTTTTGTTCTTGTGTGTGAGGAATGACAGCCATGAAGACAAGTATATTTCTGAACACACAGCTGCCTGGTTGCACTGCAGATTTACTCCATATGTATGCTTAAGGAATCAGCTCTGGGAGATTATTCCCTTGACACTCGGAGGCCAAGATGACAGGGCCTCGGAAACATCTTGTTCAGGTGAATAAAAAGGAGGTGTTCCAAGGTGACGGCGCTCCCAGGCTTCTCTGGTAATGACGGAGGGAGGTAGCAGCGATGTTCTTCAGTGTGATGCCACTCGTGCCATGAACAGGACCACTTCACGAGGCAGAACAGTGCAGGGAGGTAATAATTTTAATTTGCTCTACGTTGCACAAGATTCAAACTAGGGACTCAAATGTGAAAAGTGTCTCATATTCCACTGCTCACATTGACTTTTTCTTCACCATGTAGCAGAGTTTGAATGGAAACAGATATTTGAGTGTCATTAGCTGCCAAGACCAGAGTAATCCTAGAAGGGCATTTTATCTGCGAAAGATTTGAGGCCTTTTCTCAAGCAAGATGAGAGTCAAAGGGGCAATGTGGTTGGGAAGCAGTGGGCGTTATTTCCTGCTCGTTTGTGGAATAACAAAGGATCCTCCGTAACTTCTGTACGTCCCTGAGTGTTAAACATTTTCAGATTTGTTATCTTTGCATGAAAGTGGAACAAAATGTCCCCATTCTAGTGGGAGCCACATACGCAGCCAGCAGATAATATTATCTTGGGTGTCTGTCTCCATCTTTATGGGATTCCATAGTTGCTGGTGATCTGCAGCATTGGCATCTGTTTATGCTTTCTCCTATATTGGATAATTAGGAGCTGGTTAAAGCAGGTTTTTTTCTTATTAGGACTTCTCTTTTTAACACAGATTAGACACCATAAATACTGCTTTTGTGACTGGAACAGTAGGCTGAGTTGATGTGTTCATGTGCCTTTTATTACTCTCACTGCGAGCCTTGTTCCATTCCGTTCTGGGTGGGTTTGGTTCCTTGCTGTTTGAGGCATGCATCAAATAAAAGCACAGGGGGGATTTTGTCTGGCTGCAGGACCAGGGAACAGCAACTTCAGATTTCTGGTACTGCTCCTGACACTGACAATATTCTGTGATGTTAGAGAAATCTCCTCGCTTCTCTGCACATCGCTGTCTGCTCTGTGCAGTGGAGAGAACACTGCTTAACTCCCAGGAATAGGGAAAAAACCTGATGATGGTTACAAAGCCTTCTGAAGATCAGAAGCAGTGTGTCAGTGCTTTGTTCTATTAAATAACAGTTCTGAGACAGCCTTGTGTGTTAATTTCTGGCAATACTGTTTGTGCTATGGATTATTCTGTCTAGACCCCCCTGCATGCAGTGAAGTTTAAATCCTGAAAAAATTTCTTGAAGCTTAGGGAATATGCCCAGAAACATGGCTATTTTCTGTATTGCATCTCCTTGTGATGTCGAGGAGCTAAGTCTTTTAAACAGGGCAGTTCAGAGATTTCATCTGCCAGCAATGCTGCATGGACCTCGCGTGGAGTTGATGAACAGAAAGTTTTGCCCCATTTTCTCCCACTGCTGTGATGTTCGTGTTCAGTCCCTGCAACAACCATGTGAGAATCAAGCGGTCTGTCCCTTCTTTTCTAAATCTCTTCCCTTAAATGTGTGTCCCCACTTCCATCCTCGGGATGTTTTTGCCTACAGGCTGCATGTACAGTGGAAGGCCCCGAGTCTCTTCAGATGTTTCTCATAGCAGGGACACTGGCTTTGTGTCTGCTTCTGTGCAGGGGAATAACATACAAATAACACCCAGCTGTCCTGCCCCACATCATGGTCACCATCTGAGTACTGTGTTCTTTTTCTGGAGGATGTTTTCTCCTATTAGAAAAAATTATCCAGCTGTGCTCCTTTCTTTGCAGATGCTGGTCATCGTGAAGCCCTTGGCTGCTTTGCTTTTCCCCTTGTTGGCCAAATCCTTTCCATATGTTGTGGCCAATTACAGATGGTCACCCTGGCATTTCCTGGTGGAGGAGTGACTGCACCAACATGTACCATGTGTGCAGCGTGGCTGCAGCTCTGCGTGAAATAAAAACCAGCCTGCCCGAGGGCAATCTAATCAGGCAGCAGTAGGCTGGGGCAATGCGAAGCTGAAAGTTTGGGCTTGGCCTTGTTTTGATCTGTTTTGTTATAGTTTTATTTCCTCCTTGCATTCTGTGTCCCATTCATACTAATCACAGTCAGTCCTGATTTTTTCTTTTTATTTCTGCATTTGTCATAAAATAAAGCAAATTATTCCCGTCTTCGGAAACGATCTAGACTAATTAGTCGTCTAACCCAATAATTAGTTTTTTGTTTCCCTGTCTGTTTTCATGCATTATTGTTAGTTTTTTCCCCTCTTTTTTTTTTTTACACCATTACAGATTAAAATGAGCCACATTTGCAGTTGATGGTATCTTTTTTTCGGGGGAAGAATGGAGAATTGCAATAGAAAGCTACTTCAAAAGCAGCAATAAACTCAAGGATAAATTAAGGAAATTGAATGAGCCACATTTGGAAGCAGCGTTCAGGCTAATATTCTGTCGCTTAAGGTTAAATTGCAACAGAGAAAGAGACAGGGAGAGATTCCAGTGAATCCAAAATTGGGGAGGCAGTGCTGCTCAAGTCGGTGCCAAAATTCTTTGCAGCTTGAAAGGGTTCTGCCTGGCTTTAGAATTTAATTATGCGTGCATCAAGTGGGTAAAGGTGCTAAACTGATCTCATTTCCTCTGCTCCCCCAGGCCTGACAGATGAAGAAATTGACCTGGCTTTTCAGCAGTCGGGCACCAGCACGGATGAGCTGCAGTCCCCAGGTCCTTCTTCACAGCTGGTGCCAGCTCAGCCCGCTCACCCTGGGGTGTACAGTAAGTAACCCCTTGAAAAACATCTGGTCCTGTTGTGTTCTGCAGTGGTTTCTGCAGAAATTTCACACATTTCTGTGCCAGATCCTAGATTTCAGTTGAAATAATGCTGTAACTTTTTTCAGACATTGAATGTTAGTTTGAATGCACTCCATAGCTATTGGTGCCTGTGGTGAGATGGAGCCATAGGACCACGTTACTCAAAGAAAATTTGATACAAATGGTCACAGTCTACAAACATAAACACTAGCCTATGACACCTCTTGTCAAGAAGGGTTATAGTCAGTAGAAATTAGCTTCGGACTTGCTGTAAGGACTTGAAACAGCATTTAGCCAGTGTAGGATTCAGTTTTCCTTTCTAGAAGTAAGGGTCGTGCTTCCCTTCATCAATAGGATTTCCTAATGTTTAGTTCATTACTGGAGCTGGTAGATTCTTGGGTGGAAGGTGATATAAAAGAGCAATGTTACTACATCTGTAGATATTACAAGAATGGAGCCTGTTCAATGAACTGTCTGCTGCACATCATCACAAAGTTTTGTGTCTTGGTTTGAAGACTTATTTTCTTGACTGGCCAAGCAACTGAAGAGTTAATGCCTCAAACAGTTACTTGAAAGAGATTTATTTTCAGCAGGAGTAGTAGACCAGAATATAATATCTTCAGGACTTAGTCTGTGACTTCCCGTGTGTGAGTTGAAGGTCTGGCACAGTGGACCCCCGGTGTGACTGAGTTTTAAGAGTGCTTTCAGGTTACAAATATAATAATAAACAGTTTGGAGTGATGCTTATTTTTATCAAGATTTCTATCTTCGATCTCAATGTAAGAGGTGACAGCAGAAATTCTGCCTAGACAGAGTGAATAAGATTGTATAATTTTGTGTACAAAATACACTCTCAGAGAATTTTTAAAGTCCCAACATAATCTGTGTAGGCTTAAAATTTACATATATATTTGCATTTTAAAATAAACCTCGCAAAAAAGTATCTAAGCTCCAAACAATAAAAACCAAAGTACACACCATTAAAAATCCATCAAAAGAAGCTGTTCAGCTCACATGTGTGTCTGGCAGTTTGAAAAGCACTTCACTTACCTGCCAAGTATTGAGAATTGGATTCTGATATTGTTCCAAAGCAGTTCAAGCTCAGATATTGACCAGTGTAACAGTCTACTTAGAGCTGTGTTTGTTAGTTTATGACATCGTGTTGCTGTTGTTAGAGGTAATACTGGACTTGGTCGCTGAGTTTTTATGTACTCTGGTTTGCCACAGTTTGGGAGGAAAAAGATTTGTGATGGAGTTGGGTTCAGAACTGGAATGTTTCATACAGTTATACTGGGTGTGCTGGTGAACTCGAGGACTGAATTCTGCCTCCTGGGCTAAGACCAGTCTCCTGAAGTTCACAGAAAATGCCAGAAAAGCAAAATCTGAAGAAACAGCTAAACTACTGAAGAAACTGTCAGATCCATGTTAGTGTCATCACTTGGTTGTTCAGCTAACTCTACTCAGAACCACACACTGCAAGAATTAATCTCTGATTTTATAGCGTTCCACTAACACAAGTAAGGCAGGAAAGAAGTGTGCAATTTGAACTGGAAGACACTGTTGTTGTTCACCCTTATAGCTTTTTCACAGTTTTTTTCTCTTTTACTGTTTCATTTTTCCTCCAAGCACCAGCTCCCTATTTCTTGTTATTAGGGAAGAAACTTAAAATTAAAAAATTCCCAGTAGCAGCTCCAAAGAGAAGTTTGAAAGTATTATTTTGTAGTGCTGAGAAACTGAAGGTGAATAAAAATGCCACCAGAGTAGAGCTTTTTTTAGGAGTTGTGATTGTAAACTTATGCTCTAGCTTTGTGATCTGATTAGTGCTTTTTAAGTAATTTGAACCAAAAGCTTCTGCCTGTGAGCCAGCCTTGTTTAGCAGCCCACAACATCTGGGAAGCAGTGGCAATAGGTTGATTAGATCTTGTTCCTCCCCTCTCTCACCATTCTTTGTAGACATTCTTCTATTTAACTTTTAAATGGACATATAAAAGGAATAAATAGCTGAGTATGTAGATAGCTCTGAAAGTAATGCCTCCTAGTTATTTCCATGAATATATAACAGACATGAAGAGCACAATAACACTATTTGATAGAGCAAATTCTCAGCTACAAAGCACTATTTTCCAATATAATCACCACCATTAGCTCTGCATTTTCAGCAGCAGTGAACAAGAGCCTGCATGCCATGGTGGTACAAATCTACACCAGCAGAGGTGACCCACTGTCACCACTGCTGAAACGCAACACCCACCACCTCACTGTGCTCACATCCACTGTTTGGTCTCCGTAAACATTCAGCCAGCGGCAATAAATGTCAGTGGGGGCCATTTTTTCCACATGGAGGAATTCAGTTCCTCTCCTTTGCTTCATACACACTCCCATGTCAGATGCCATTGAGTCAGAGTGCCCCTCTGCTGCCATCTGTCACATGGCAACAACATGGAATGGATATGGGCAGGAAGGTTCAACCTGTACTGCCATCCCACCAACATCCACCTCTGACATCACGGGCCAACATAATAAAACAGGAGGCATTACTTTCGGTGCAGCCTTTGTGTACATGGCATTCATTTAACCAAACCATTTTTTTGATTAGATGTCATCCATGCCCTGTTCTGCTCCTTGACTGGTGTAGCACTGGGGTTGTTACTGATGGATCCATCTTTGTGTTTTCCTGTTAAGCGCTTTCCATGGGACCAGAACTGCAACAAGAAAATGTGGATTTCTCTAGGGCTGATGGGTGAGACTGGCAGAGTCCCTCCAGATGTGGCTCAGGCTCTTTTAAGGTGCTGTGTTCACTGCAGGTTATTTCATCAGTTGGATGCTGGTACTGTAATGAAAATTTCTGAATCAGCCCAAATCTGCCCCAGGACAGTTGTTTCTGTGATAGTTTGTGAATTTTTCTTGCACAGATTTGTCAGGCATTGCCATGTATGAAGACAGATACTGTTTTTTCTGTCTGTATGTTACGCTTGTGTTCTTACAGAGTGTGAATTACTTTAGTGTTGGAATTCTTCAAGGTTTGAAATTCAAAAGTACATCTAAAGGACTAATGAGACAGGTAAACTGCTGGATCTAAAGGCTGATTTGTGGCTGGGAACAACTTAGTGCTGGGAGAGGTGACAAGGTTATTGGCTACATTTGCTTTTCCTAAAGAAGACATCTGAGTTTCTTGTGAAGCAGCAGTTAATGTTCTGGAGGTTAGGTCTCAAGGACTGTGACTTTGTGTTTGATTTTGATTTTTTTTTTTGAGTAATTTTGACACCTCTAGACCAAATTACAAAACTAGAGAGAAAATGACACCGACAGAGCAAAAGGAAGAGGAGAGCTGAGGAGACAGTGCTGAAAAGCAGTGGCACTTAGTGGCTTGAGAAACCCAATTTCTCTTCCGCCTACCACCAGGGTGCTGCTGCTTTGTGTTTAAAAACTGTTAAAACAGTGGTTTACACGTGCAGAGTTCATGATGGCTTCAGAAGCATCCCAGGAGCTCATGCAGCAGGAGTGGAGCAAGCTGCTGGGTTGGTGATCTTGCCAGCAGCTCCGGTGTGAGATGCCCACTCCTGTGGGTGGGAGCAGTGAATGCTGGGGACATCTTGGGATTTTATTTGCTTGATCTGCCCCTGCTGCAGTCAGCTCAGGCTGTTGTCACTTTTAGAGTTGCAGGAAATAATTTATACTGCTTAAATACTTCCTTTTGCATGAATTATACTGATAGTGTAGGTATTACTTAATATTTGAATCTTTTGCTGGAAATATTGTAAGTGCTTTTTGTAAGCCTTCACAGCAGCATAGCTCTTGTATGCTGAACTCCTGGGTGTGCTTTAAGTAACTTTTGGGGGAAAGAGACAAGAATTAAGTTTTTGAAGTTTCTGGATGCTGTATTTTAGCTCAGGACGAGCTCTACTGTTTCTCCTCCCTGTTCTGGAAGAGTAATTCCTTCCCTCTGCTTTGTACTTTTGCCAAGAGGTGTCTAAACTGCTTTAAAAAAAAAAAAAAAAAAGCTTAAAAAAAGCTTGAATTTGATTAATATAGAGAAACAAGACTTTGCCTGACTGATAATAAAACTGATAAATGACATTTGAATTACTTGTAGCGGTAATTTATTACATAAAATATCTTTTATTTGACATGCGATTAGTTGCTGGAAGCATCACTCAATCTGACTAGTTTAAACATGCTCTAAAATGAACCCCCAGTAAAAAAAAAAACAGGGCTGTCTGCTGTTGGCGTTATGAAATATACTAATCCAGCCGTGAGGACAAAAATCTGACTTTAAATATTTAAATGATTAATTGGGTTTATATATTTTTTTACCTTTCTAACCCTTATAATTACATGCAAACTCAGGGGAGTTTCTGAGCTAGGTGTGCAAAGCTGCGTGCTGCTCGTTAGCTGTTGTCTGTGTTCTTCCCCACGGTGTTTCTGGTCTCCAGGTATGGTATTTTGGAGATTTTACACCTCCTTTACAAGAAGCTACGCCTGGTTTTGTTGCCATGTGGATCCTTCTCCCACCCTGTGTCTTCCTTAGGAGGAAGGCTGTAAAGTACAGATTGTTTTCTCCTAGAATTAAAAATAGTGAGCAGATTTCTGTATTACTTTCCCCATCTGCTTTCCATGGGGTCACCGTTTGCTCTTGGAAATTCACCTTTTTTGGCCTCCATTTCTATGGTTTTACATGTGGCTGTGAGTGAGGGGCTGACCTCGCTTGGATGCACAAAGCCTGACAGCCTCAAGGCTGTCAGGAAAGCTAATTCTGAGGTGAATGGGGATCTTCAGAGTAGTGTTTGCTCAGGAAGTGCAATATACAGTTGCTGTTGCAAACAAAACAGAGCTGGAGAAAATGTCAGTGTCCCTTCCATTTGCCTTTTGGGGCTCTCTCTAGGTAGAAAGGTTCCTTACATCCCCAGTACATGGCATGTCTCCTCCAGGGGGATTTCAGTGCCTGAACTCAAGTATCTGGGCTGTAAGTGCTTCTTCACTTCCTCTGATTTTTTTTCCCAGCTTTACAAGTGGAGAATTTGAGGATATGCAAAGAAGTCAGTGGGAGCTGAGACACTTCTAACCCTCCCTCCACCGCAGACAGAAGGAAGATTGAACGTGGATTTCAGGCAGAGCTGTGACATTCTTCATAGCGTTGTAATGTTGCTGTGGTCAATGCAGAGCCTTTACTGTGTCCCTCCCTCGCTCAGTTTTCCTCTCCACCCCCCTCACTTTTTTTTGCCACAAGACAGAATTATTTCACACATCTCTAAAACGAGTAAAATGGCATTTCAGCTTCTTGTCTTTATAGACTCTCTGAACTTTAGGAAAGATCATTCTGGTCCCTTTTCATTAATAATGAAAACCAGGGGGCAATAAAATGTTCTTAGCTCCAGCATTACAGGAACAGAGCGAGAGATGAGGGAGGTGAAGGGGCAGAGGACGGGTGCTACAGGTGTCTGCATCCTGCTCAGAGGTCACTGCAGCAGGGGACAGCCAGGGACGGCCACACAAGGGCTGCCATGGACAAGCTGCAGCTGGACCCAACAACCTCTGAGGTTAATTAACTATTTGCAGCAGGCAGCTCAGCGCTGTGAGAGAAAGATTTTAGTCGGGAGTTTGGGGCAGAAATTGGACATCAGAGGGGATTCAGAGTTCAGGTACCAGAAATGGCGATGGGAGCAGAGTAAGGAGGGGGAGCTGGGCTGGAGGACTGGGGTTTGAAGCAAGAGTCACTAAAGAACATTTTAAATCCTGACATGTACACAGCCAGTTACTGCAGCTTAGCTGATGTGTGTTAACTCATTATGTTAAAAAGTTATGGTAATTTGATCATGTGCCTGGGTTCCAAAACTGCAACCACAGCGACCCAAAATACTGCTGGCGATTCTGTTCAGTGTCTCTGGCAGAGCTGCTTTAATTTGTTGAGTTTTCTGACCAGTGGATAATCTGAGGAACTGTGTCCTGAATGTAGCAAGAAGCCAGGGGTGCCAGTGTTTGAGTCAGTGCCTGTCTGTGGAGCCTGAGGGCTGGGATTAGGAATAAGTGTTGCAATGAAATTCCTCTAGGAGATGTCTACAAGAAGAAAATTGACAATAGGTGAGCAGAGCAGAGAGAAGACTTGCAGCCTTCTCAGCCAGTTAAGCGCAAACTGAAACTTTGGAGATCAGAATGCATTTCTTAGACATTGTAGGTCACGTCTAGATTTGGATCTGTCTGGTTGGAGACTGCACACCAGCCTCCCTCTCATCACTCCTGCCCACATCCTGCCACTGAACTTCAGGGAAGATCACTCTACATCTTCTTTGTTATTAAAGAAAACTGGGGGCAGTGCAAGATTTGTTGAGGGAGCTGCGAGGGAGGTGAAAGGATAAAGCTGGTGGAAAACTAGAGGTGTCTTCTGCTTGGAGGAGCGGAGTGTGTGCTGTATCTTTGCTTTGCTCTGTTGAGTCTCTAAGCTTCTGTGCAGAATTGTGTGTTAAATACCTCAAGCTTTTCTCTTCTGCTTTACCTATGTCTCTTCAGATATTTAATTGCATATTTTGTCTTTGCTGTTTGGATGTGCTTTGGTCTCTATTCATAATTCAGGCTTGAAAGGCACTGGATCCGTCCTTATTGAAATGGGCTGTAATTGCTGATACAGTGTTCATAAACCCATTTATTGCTCTAATAGATTTCTCTTCTTCCTCTAAACACTTCCTTCTTTCTTTTTTCTCCACATTTTTGAGTCTCTGACTTTGTCCCCATTTTCAAAAATTACAATAATGAAGAGTAATTGGTATTCAAGTAATGAGTTAACCTTAGCTAGCACTAACACCACAGTTTTCTGGGGTGCATGCAGTAAGGTTCAGAGTGCCTTCTGCAAGGAAAGAATAGGGGAAAACAGCTGGATGGAACTTTAATTGCTGTTGTGATTTGTTTCCTTTTGACACCTTGAGCAAGGCCAGTGTCAATGAAGAGGTCTGGACAGATGTTTCAGTGTTCTCCGGAGCCTGCACACCATACCTGAAGGCTACCAGCATCCTAATGCTCCCTGTCCTGAGAAACAGAACTGGTGTTATTCCGTGCTCTTTTCTCTGATAAAATTGGCATATCAGGAAAACAATTGAAAATGTTGTCACTTGCAGTTCTTCCTATGATTATTTCTTGATTTTGGCTTTTAGGTCCACCTGGCTCCAGATGGCGAGATTATGGGGCTTTAGCAATCATAATGGCAGGAATTGCCTTTGGCTTCCACCAGCTCTACAAGGTAATGTGTCTCACTACTCCAACAGCTTACTCTGTACCCTGAGAGCATGATGTCATGTTGCTTGTGCCCAAATGATTGTGTTGGTTCCAAGCTGGTGAAGCATTTGAGAAATGTAGACACTTCACAGGAAAATGCAGTCAAAAAATGGCAAGCAAACAAAAATAATTTCCAACAGTGGATCTCTAACTGCTAGAAACAAGGTCATTTTTATCATATATGTAGATAAAAACTTGGTAAAACTCAGCACAGGTCAGTAAAGGGATTTTCTCAGACTGAGCCAGCAGATGTTACTGTCAGCTACAGTCTGATGGTTTGTGCACTGCTCATCCTGCACCGTGGGCTAACAAGGGGTCTTCTTTGACTGCTCAGAAGGTTGAAAGAAGGTGCTGACTTCCAGCTCTGCCATACACCCCATAGTTCTACTCCAGTGTGCTTAGAGCAAGGTAGAGCAAGTGTGTGTTCACTCAAGTACTGCGGAGGCAGTAGCCTCTCCTTATTTCTTGTGCAATGTTTCTCTGATTTAACATACTCATTCACTCTGGATTTGCTTTCCAGCACTGTGGTAAGGGACATTAGATAATACTGCTGTCTTTTGTAGTAAAATCTATTTTATAAATCAAGGGTTGGCCTTCTTTTTTAAAACTACATTTCTTATCCCATCCTCTCATTAATTTCCTGGGTCTCAAAGTAAGAGAGGAAGGCCAGATTTAGCATCGTCTTCCATCTTTGCAAGTAAAGTTACATGACCAAAGAGGATGGCTTTTTCTGAACTACATTATCCTCTTGTTTTTTATGTTAAAGAAGTGATGCCAACCGTACTGATCTTTTCATTTTTGTGAATAGCAGTGGGGCTGATCGGTGTCCAGAGAGATGTTAAGCCAGCAGCTGCCGGGCCTTGCAGCCCTTAACATATTGCTGTTACTAAGTGACACGTATCTAACACATATTGATGATTTACATAAAATTTTTGGCATAATGTCACTGATGTTGTTCATACATCCTACTGCTGTATTCTTTGTTTACAGATCTTGCTCTGCTGTCTATCCAAACCTCATAAGACATATTGTGTGCCCAGCAGAGACCCATATTGTTTTATAGGAGTAAGAAATCTTTGGAGACAGTTGATAAATTCCCTCTGCCCTTCATGGCATTTTGAGGGACTTTGCAAATAGTGATTTCTACATGAAAGATAGGATGCTAGGATAAGGCATGGTTGTCCATGTGGGTTCTGTGAGGACTAAAAGAGAACTGCTTATGAAAGTCATCAAAAGCTATTTGGTTTTCAGAATGTCTGAGTGTAAACATATGTGCATACATATGCTGTGTGAGGGTAAGAGCAGCAGTGAAGTCTTAAAGCAGTGCTATTAAGTGTCAAAGAGTGCTGTCCCACAGATGTCAGTTTGGATAATCTGCTCTGTCTCAGAAGCAGTTCTGTATTTATGCCCCTGCAGTGTGTGTGCATGCATCAAAAGCCAGGATGAAGAACTGATAGGTGCTAGCGGGGCTGTTTCCACATCCTGAACCATTCTTCTCTCATTCACCTTCACCTGCCATGTTGTACGTGGGTGTGCTTATCCTAGAGTGCATATTCAGTTCCCGTGAGCAGTGCTGCAGAAGAGTCCGTGGTAGTTAGGGGAGAGTTGTGAGCCACTAGGTGAAGACCTTCCTCTGCAAGGGCAGAATGATGTAGATTTCATGGCTGTGTACAGGATCAGAGAGCTGCCTCCCTTCCTGTGGGAGCTTGGTTCTCACTCCCTGTACGTCTGGTTCCTTAGTTCTCTCTTAGTGTTGTTAACTCTGCTCCGTTTCCTTTTCCTCCACATCTCTGTTTCTCCAGAGCTCTGCTTTTCCCTCCACAACTCCAACCCTCCCAATGCCAGGCTTCGCAAGATTTTATAACAACTTCTGTTCCCTCTCTTGTGCTTCTTCTGTCCTTCCCAGGGCCTTTCCCCTCTCTCTCCAACTCCATCATTTCTTGCCTTGTTGATGTAGCTCAAATATTGTCAAACATCAGTGTCCTCACATTTGAGAGCATAAAATCTGAGATTGTATTCTATATGTCATCGTTTTTCTCTAGAGATAGCTGTCCCAGGAAACATTAAACAGAGTTACAAACTGTTTTCTAGCACCCCCAAAAATATAACTGCAAAACTCATATCTTCTCTTCTGCGATTTCTTTTAGTCCTGCTTTAGATGGAATTTCTTCTTTCAGCCAGGTGTGTGGATAAATGATCCCTGGCTCTGTGGTAAAGGGTGAGGTTTGGATAGTGGGCTTTGAGGATATTTCAGGAAGATTAGAAATTTGCTTTGCATATCCCCGTTTCCTAAAAAAGTTTCTGTACCCCATGCAGAAATACCTACTCCCTCTCATCATGGGAGGCAAAGAAGATAGGAAACAACTTCAGAGGATTGAGTCAAACATTGCTGAGATGAGTGGCAGTGTGACACAGACAGGTAAAGATTAATGACTCCATCAATTCACCCCTCAAAGCCTTTCTCCCCGTATCCTCCGTTCTGCCAAGACCCCCACCCTCTTCTTTCCCTCCATCTCCACTTTATGTGGTGACTTCATTTATCTGCTCTGAGAATCTGTTCACATTTGCAAATGAAGCCGCCGTCATTTCGGTTTAATTTGAAATTGCTTGTTTACTGTCGGCGCGGCCTCAATTAATTATGTTTTTACGGAAAGGCTCCCAACCTCAGAATATTAATAAGGGGAATAAAATGACAGCCTTTCGGAGGGCTGTAAAGTTCATTTTTAATTTCTGCTTCTCTGATGTTTTCAGGGGCTTTTTTTTGGTGTTTTCCCCCCACCTTCCATCTGAAAATCCAAGGCAGGGTCAGGAGAGTCTGTAATTACTGTGCCTCCCTGACCTTAGCCACCTTCTCTATGATTGACTCTATAGGGTGTCTGTTCATTACCTGATGCCCTAATGATGGTCTGGATTAGCTGTTACCTGTCACACCAATAGTTTTTAATTTTATTTTATTTTATCAGCTTGTTTACAGCCTGGAAGCTTTGGATAAAGTACCAAAGTAGAAAAAGTTCTCCTGCAACTGGAGCTGGAATCTAGCAGTTGTTGTTCAGTGTTTGCTAGGGTGTAGGAGAGAAATACTGGGTGTTCTCTTGAAATAAATGGGAAAATACACAAAGTATGTGCTGTTTGTGGGATGGAAAAAAGTGTGGTTTTCAGTAGTATTCATTAAAGATTTTGGGGGTGAAGAAGCTGGTGGGTTGAGGTGGGAGGGTGGTAAGTACACTTTTTAGTGGAGGATGTGAAGACAAGTCTCCTTCATTTCTCATGATACCCTAAGGTCAGTCCTCAGACCAGCCTCTTTCTGGGTTGGAGCTAGCCCCAGAGTGTTTGCCTGTGTGAGGCCCGAGATAGATAAATGATACAAACATTGTGTAAGTTCAGGGAGATGTACAAATCATAAACCAATATAATTAGAAGGGAGAGGTTTTGGACGGATATACTGTGGGCTATAGACATCTATACAAAGGAAAGATAAACTAGAAATACTGGAGGTTAGATGCAGTGCAGGTAGATTACCCGTAGTGCAGATAAATCATATGGATTAAAGTGTGCAGGCGGGCGTAGATAAATTAGATATAGTAGGAATAGAGGCATCTTTGTAGCTAGACAGCAGGAAGGACATGTGTGAATGTATCTCAGTTTAACACTCTCCTGCTTTTTCCCTCACAGTGACTCAGTTACAGACAACTTTAGCAGCTGTCCAGGAACTGCTAATCCAGCAACAACAGAAAATCCAGGAGCTCACCCAAGAACTGGCTGCTTCTAAGGTATTCACCTCCAACCCCTCACCTTAGAGCATCACCATCCCTAGAAGATGTGTGGCTTCTTTTGTGTCCATGTGGAAAGCTCCTCATTACGTTCACAACCCAGCTCTCATCTCTGTCATGTCCCCCACCAGTTTCTTTGCATCTGGCATCTACTAGGCTGTCTGTTTAAAGCACCGGATGCTAACTGGGGACCTAATGAAGTACAAGAGCTGCTCCAGAAGCAATGCCTCCTATTTTAGTATGTTGGCCCACAACATCAGATATGGATGTTGGTGGGAAGGCAGTAGAAGCTGAACCTTCCCAGCAGTATTCTGTTCCATTTTGTTGCCGTGGGACAGATGGCAGCAGAGGGGCAGTCTGACCTGGAAGTGCACATGAAGCAAAGGGGTGGGATTGGATTCTTCCATGTGGAAAAAATGGCACCCATTGACATTCGGTGATGCTTGCTGAATGTTTATGGAGACCCATGTGTGGCATGCAGGCTTTTGTTCATCACTGGTGAAAATGCAGAGCTAGTGATGGTGACTATGTTGAAAAATAGTATTTTGTAACTGAGAATTTCCTCTATCAAGTAATGTTATTGTGCTCTTTGTGTCTGTTGTAGTTGCCATGGCAATAACTAGGCATTACTTTTGGAGCAACCTACATATATCTGCCTTCTAAGAGGGCTTTATTATATGGCTTTGTGTGCAGCATTTTTGTCTGAGGCCTTAGACCTGTTCTCAGCTCTCTAACTTCTGAGATGCACTTGAAATTAAATGCTTGTCCTGTTAGCCCACTGACCAGAAGAGATAAAGGCCAGATATACAGGGTTGGTTTTTTTTTCTCTCTCTTTTTTTTTTAATTTCAGTAAATATGTCATTTTACAGTTCTGTATTTCTCCCGTATATTTGTATTCTGATTCAAAACAATGATTCGGCCCTACTTACCCAAGCATATAGTTGAAGTACTGATCAAAGTCAGTTGTTCAGATCCAGGCCAGGTAACAGCTGAACATTCTTACAATTTGGTTGCCTGTTTCAATGATTTTGGTCACCTCAGTGTACCAGGTGGCCCCACCACAACCACATTAGGCACTCACAGTCACCCATTCCCCTTCACTGCTGTCTTGAACTTGGCAATAAAACCACCAGTTCTAGATGGTTTGTATAGTTAGCTGTGGTTTTAGGTAACCAGTTTTAACCAAAATTGTTTTTTTCTGGCAATGAGACAGCATTTTTTGTCTCTGAACTAAATTGCAGCTAAGCATTCTGTCAGCCAGTAGGTGTTGGTTGGATGTGAGGTGGGAGCCAGTCACAAAGAGGTGGCATCTTCCTTCCACTCCAGCTTGGGATTATTCAGGTTCCAGCCATCTTTCAGTATTCTTAGTACAGGGAGAAATTATTCTTTCTACTATTAAATCCCTTATACAATGCCTTGTAATCTTCTACGAGCTATCTTCTAGCATGAGCTGTCTTCTCCCCGTACCTATACTTTAATCTAAACTTTAAAATTTAAATTTTAAAGGGGAAACCCTTTGATGGTGTGTAACTGGTGGGCCGCAGCTGACTATGTGGTGTGCATGCTATACAGTAGGAATCCCTCAGTGGCACAGCTGTAAACCCAACCATGAAAGTCAGTTTATGGTCACAACACTCTCCTTCAATTTTCCTTGGGAACTGTGGCCTGTCAGTGGCCTGGAGCCAGTCCGGAAATTGGAAAACTGTTTTCAGGTCGTAAGTGTTAAGATTAAGGCCACATGTTGAGCTTTAAGAAGGGAAAAGGGCATAAGAGTCTTGGTGGTTTAGAAAGTCTTAAAGAAGTTTTTCCTCCCCCCTCTCCACCCCCCGCACTGAAATGGTAGCACACATTGTTATGATATCTAAACCTCATGTGTACAAAGAAAAACTTGGGCAACCCCACAAACCAAAGAATAAAAGCTGTGTTTTCTCAGCTGTAATGTAAGTTTTTATATCTGCTTTTCAAACTCCTACTGGCATGCTGTAAAAAATTAAAAAGAGGGACTTTAAGTAATTAAAAAACGTACATAAAAATTCAAGGCTTGAATTTTCTACAACTGTTTTTTAAAGAGACTGGCTAAAAAGCCCCAGATGTCGGATTTTATTTCTAAATCCTAGGCATCTGGCACCATATGTGTTTTGGAAATTCGAGTCCTTTGCAGGCCAGTGAGTGGAAATCACTCCCTTGTTAATGTGCTGCTGTAGCTTTCAAGGTCTTGGAGAGCCAGAACAGTGGCTCCTGGATTCTTGCTGTCTGAGGGCTGGGAGTGTGAATCCCAAGGGGACGCATCTGTGTACATCACAGCTACTACAGGGTGAGCCTCTCCCAGCTCCCTGGGTTCACAGCCCAGAGGTCACAGTGCAGGGTGCTGGCTGTGAAGGTGTTCAGGGCTGATCAGCGCTGTGGTTGAGGAGGAAGGAGGAACAGCCAGCCCTGGCTGCAGCTAGCAGGAGCTGGCAAGGAGGAGTTTTTTGTTATTCCAGTCCTGGCTTCCTTCACCGGGGAATTTACTAGGAGTATCTCTGGAGAAATGCTCACAAATGCATTCATTCCTAACGACTTTGAGCCGAAATTACTAAGGGAGGTGCTAGATGTGAGCGTACTCAGCCCATTGCTACTGGAGTTGCTCCAGTGTTAGGATGGGATAATCATACTGCGATCTTTCAGAATGCCATTCCCATTTCTCAAGTTCTCAAAAGCGTTGAAAGAAAAATTGTTAAAAGTATTATCTGCAGCATGTTCCCTTCAGTTGTTACCTTACTCTAATTTCTGCCTGAGATTCCATAGCAATTCTGATGCAGTGCTGACAGCAGCTTCCATGAGTTACTTATCATCTTTCCCCACCAAACTGCATTCATTGCTTTGAAATATCCGAGAGACAGTGCCTAGTCCAGCTGCTTCCTGGAGATACAATCTGGTAACTCAAGCACAGTTCTAATTGTTCAGATCTAGTGCAGAAAGTTTTTGGAGCTTTCAAGCACAGTTTATCAGTCCCTTTAAACACCACAGAGTGCAGATAATTAACTCTTTATTTCATGATCTAGGAAGAATAAGGGAGTAGTTTAAAACCAGTTGCTGATATGTAATATTTGAATCTATTGCCTCAGCTAAGTGCAGTCACAGGAAAGGGTAAAGAACCTGATTCAGTGCATCTCCCAGTGCCTTTCTGGATCCTAGTTCTTCTCTAGAAATCATTCCGTAGGTCAGTGTCAAATAATTTGGTTTACATCTTTGTGTGTTCTTCCCTGTCTGACATGTTGGGGAAAACATGCTGTGCAGAGCTTGCAGAGCTGAATTCTCACAAGTGCTGACTGCCTTCTAAAGGAAAAGAAAAAGGTCCCCTTGAGATGCTGCAGCAATGGTTGTTAGAAACAAGATTAATTAGTCCCCAAAACTGAAAGCAAATATTTGAACTGCCTGAGCAACTTGAAACAGTCATTATTTCTGATCATTGTGGGGATCCATTCGGGTCCTTCTTCATTGTGGAAGTTGTTTTGCTCAGATCTGAGATTTTAAATGATAGAGCTTATCCTCAGTGCTTGACTTTCCCAGATGGGAAAAGAGGGAAGATGAGATAGAAAAAAGTGACATTTTTGAGCTATAACTCAGTTCATACTTTGATCTTTGCGTCTTCTTTTCCATGTTATAGGCCACAACTTCCACCAACTGGATTCTGGAGTCACAGAACATTAATGAATTGAAATCTGAGATCTACTCGTTAAAAGGACTCCTCCTGAACCGGTATGGATGGAAGGTGTTGATGGAAGATGACTGTGGGGGGAAGGGTTGCTTCCTGGGATTCTCTCGATCACAGAGAGGAAAAGCATTTCCAGCAGGAACTAGCTGTGCATCCTGTTATTGCTATTTTAATAATGCCACTTTGCACTCCACTATCACTTTCTATTTGCAGGTCTCAAAATGTTTTTCAAATTTGCCTTAAATCACAGAGCGCTTTGTGTAATTAATAATTAATAAGGCTTTTCATGTTTTGTTTTTGATAGAGGAATTCTCTGCCATTCACTGCAGGGAGGATGCCTCTCACCTAGTGTGAGGGGTTGATTGCATCTGAGCTAGCCACCTACGTTCTGTTACAGAGAGAGAACCACTGGTGGATCCAGTTCATCTGACCCGTTCGTTGCTAGAGATAACCAGAATGAATTGCACTTCAGCAGAACCTGTTTCTCTCCATTGACTAGCTCAGGTATAGACATCTTCTGCTGCAGATGTCTGAAATGAGGTGATATAAATCCCAGCCTATGGGACAGTCAGAAGAAGAGGGATCAGATCTCTGTTTTTTTTTTAAAAAACGCTACTTAAAGAGTTATCAAGCTTTTCAGCTATTGATCCTTTCACGCTGGTATGACTCTCTAACTTCTTTTTCATATAAATAAGTCTTCTCAAATGATCTTTTTCCTAAGAGATGGACTTCAAAGACCAATCTGTGATTGGACCAGACATATTCTGGATCTCAGCAGGTGTGCTTTTCAGAAGTCTGAAAAGTGTATTGAATTTAATATTCTTTTAATTTCTCACCACACTTCTCATTCCCACCAGGAGCCTCACTTTCTGAGGGCACTAACACTCCCTACTGCACTTACATTTGTCCTTTTTGGTATTTACATTCTCCTTTTAGAGATGGACATTAGCCTGGCACTGTCAAATCCTTGAAGTCCGCCTGGAGAGGACTCGCTGAGGACAGAGGAGCCAGCTTCTCAGCTGGTGCAAGCTAGTACATCTCCATTCAAATCAGAGAAGCTGAGCCAGTTTGCAGCAGCCAGGATCTGGCCCAAACATGTAAAGTGCATGCTGGGACTAGGAGATAGCTCTGGATTGCAATGAGCCAGCATGCAATAGCTGTGTATCACAGTGGAGGCGAGAGCCAGGTGGTGAAATTTCTTGGCTGAGGCACAAGGAGTTGATTTCTCTGACTTCTTGCTCCAGTGGGAATTTTCCTTTCCAATTAATTAGTGATTGTTTTATAAGGGACACCCGTGTCTTTCCAGAGGCAGCATTCCTGAGTGCTAACTTACTCTGTGAAATTGGCCAAACAAGATCATTTCAGACGCAATTACTGAGTGCTTGTAAAGCACTTGGAGATTCTGGCTGAAGAAGTGAAGTGGCCTCATTCTTGTTCATTGAAGTTTCACTCCTGTTTTACACGGCTTCCCCAGTACAAATACCATTCTCTCTAATGATAAGCCCTCTGTTTTTAATAAAAGCTCCTTTCTCTCCTTCCCTCCCTTCTCTCCCCAAAGGAGGCAGTTTCCTCCCTCCCCTTCGGCTCCTAAGATCCCGTCATGGCAGATCCCAGTGAAGCCAAGCTCACCCTCCAACCCTGTTGTTGCCAACCACAACAGCAGCAGTGACATCTCACCTGTCAGCAATGAGTCTACCACCTCCTCACCGGTCAAGGAGAACCACAGCCCTGAGGGTTCCAAGGTCAGCTGCCATCTGCTGAGCACCGAGGAAGGCAACAAGACAGTGATTGATGTCAAGAGCCAAGTGCGGATGGAGGTGCAGGGTGAGGAGGAGAAAAGGGAAAGCAAAAGGAATGAAGAGGAAGAAGAGGACGATGAGGATGATGACGTGAGCCACGTGGATGAGGAGGAATGTATGGGTGTCCAGACTGAGGACCGGAGAGGAGGGGATGGGCAAATTAATGAGCAAGTGGAAAAGCTACGAAGACCTGAGGGGGCCAGCAATGAGAATGAGATTGACTAAAGCGCCCTGGCTTCTGCTGATGCTGCTGTACATCTTCCCTAGCCTCCTGCACTGTCCCCGGTGCCTCTCCCATTTTGTGGAGTGCCACCATCCCTTCAGTGATTCTTCCATGATTGACCTTGAGTAGGGTCATGATTGCCCGGTGAACAAGGTGGGCCCTGTTTCACCACAAGCTGTGCAGTATTGCAGTGGCTTCTGCTCCCCTCCCAGGCCCACCTTCTCCCCATGAGCTGGGGTCACTGCCTAGGCTGGAAGACCAATCGCCTTACCATGCACCACAGCAACGATAAGTCCCCTGACAAAAACACCCAGCATCTCTCCTGAAGTGGTCAGCCTCTTTGCTGCATCCTAGAGTCCTTCTGTCTAATGTCAGAAACTCGTCTGTCCTGAGCTCCTTGATCACACAAGCCTTTAATCCCTACATAATCCCCAAAACAGTTCTCACTGTTTCCCAAAACACCCCTCTACTGTGTTTCTCAAACTAATTGGTATTCCGTCACCAAAAAAGAACATTTTAATCCTGAATTCCTCACCAGATCTCAGTGTCAGCCACCTTCTTTCAAGCCTTATGTCAAGCCTCAAATTCCTGAAACTACCTAGCATTTAAAAACACTGAATTTCTTGTGGGGTCCAAAGAACACTATTTCCACCCCACATGCTCCCTTCCACTCATCAAAGTGGCCTCTTGCTAGGAAACAAGTCCAGGTTTCATGGCCACAGTAAAATGCATGGGAACAAGTGGCTTTGTTACTGATGCTCCCCAGTAAAAGGAGGCTTTAAAAGATGACCCCACTCATCCCAATTACTGCCCTTCTTCCTCCAAAGACAAGGAGCTCACCTCAGTTTTTGACATCTTACATTTTATTTATAGCTGCCCTGAATGAGATGATATCAGATGCTGAAAGAATTGGTTAATTTTGAATCTTTGCAATGATTCTTAGCTTGTTTTTCTCCCTAAGTGAAGAGAAAACCCATATTAAGTGATGAGCTGAAACCTGCACCTACCCAGTGACAGGCACCTGCTTCGGCAAGGCAGTCTTTACAAAAGAGAACAATTCCAGCTCTGAGGTGCACCACTGCCCTTCTTGCCCACTCTAGCCATTTTGTTTTTGCCCCTTTGAGGCTAGATACAAATCAAAACGGTGGATTTTGAAACCTCTCATTTGCAGCATTGTGTTCTCAGCTGTTAAAATGGTGGTGTCCAATTATATTATTCACTGCATCAGAGCCTCTTAGCGGAGCAATTCTTGTAACAACTGAGTCTCACTGTCCTCACCAAGCAAGCGTGCTCGTCCGTGTGATCATGTATAGATTTCAAATATAAAATACGATTGTATATAATTGTAATAAATATGAGTTACCACTATTTAACACCAGGCTGTTACTGGATTACTGTGGCTCTTTTTTGGGGGGGAGAAGTACACAGGGCGGTAAAGGGAGGGAAAAGGGGACGTTATGGCAATGCAGTCCTTAAAAAATGTTTTCTGATGGACATTTATGGTTGGTTTATTTTCTAGCTGCTCCAGTCCTAGGTTATGTCAGCAGGAGGCAGTGCAGAGAGTGGTGGAAGTGCAATAGAAAGCAGTGTAACTAGCTGTAACACCGCGGTAATACCAGGTTGCCTCCGTTGTTGCAGAGGGTGAGATGATGTTTCATGGGTGAGTAAAAAGCAGCTCCTCTGGTCCCCATCCTCCCAGCAGGAGGCTCTGCAGGGTGCAGAATGCAGCGCTGCGCTCCCTTCCACCCCAGCAGCAGGAGGTGCTGAAGGCAGCCAGTGAGATATCCCACGGCCCTGAGTCTTATCTGCCTGCAGGGAATGCTGTGCCGTATCCCATGACTGCTCTGACCCTGCCGTGTCAGTACAGAAGCCATTGAAAGAAATGGTGTACAGCAGCTCGTAGCTACTGCAGTCCCATCTTTGTTCAACAGAAGTATTTGGCTCCCTCCTTAAAAATGAGGGATTTACTTGATTCCTGAGTATTCGGGTGTCTGGTACACAGTGACATTTTCCTGCTCAGGGGGAGCGAAAGGGACCTTCATATTACTGTATTTAGACCTGCTGCTGAATGTGATGATTTCTCATTCCTTAAATGGACGAATATCTTCCCCAGGAGTGACTGAGCGTGTGTGTGTGTGTGTGTGTGTGTGTGTGTCTCCCTCTCCGCTGTTTAACGTTCACAAAGAACGTCACGTTTAGCTGAAACAGGGCAAATTTGAAAGTGTTTAAAAGGACAGACTTTTATTAAGAGATGGCACTTTTCATTTCTCCAAGCCAAGAATCCTTGTGAAAAGAAAACACGACTGAACACGGGGATGTAATGAAAAAGTATTGTCCTGCCTGTGTACATTTTATATACATAGAAGGTTTTGAAAATAGAAAGTGCCTGGACAACAGCAGTTGGTGAAATGTGGAAAATATGTTGCTGAGGTATGTGCCTTGCAGAGTGACTTACGAGGTTTACAGTACAGCCATCCCTCTGGGTTCGTTTTTCCCCCCTTTTCCTCTATGTTAGCAGTGTTCAATTAGTTTACCTTTAAATTTCTGGTGCAGAGTAAAAGGCTGTTTTCCTCAACTGCCCTTTCCACTCCCTTAGCTTTTGCTTCCTACAGCCTTTACCAGCTGAATAAGTCACATTTTTTCCTTTCCCCAACCTGATACAAATCCCAGAAAACTCCCTCGTAGTCCATAGCTCAAAAAATCTAACTCTGGGCCTCCAGCTGCTGATGGGGTCTCGTGTACTCTGTTGAAGAGATCAACCCACCAGTGGAGAATTTGGAAGAAGCCAGACCTTACCAGCAGGTATTTTTGGGAATCACGAGTGTCACTCCTCAGTCTGTGATTTCTCATCTTTCTTTCCAGCATAGCAGGTGTTTTAGGGCAAGTATTCTGGTCTTGATGAACCACACAGACTGACTGCTAACTTGTGATTTTTTTTCTTTTTTTTTCCGGCTAGAAACAAGCTTCTTAGATCAGCTGCTGTGTGGAATGTTTAGCCCACTGGCCAGTAGGCACTGGGAGTGGCATCATGTTAGCTGAGAGATGGGCAGGTAGCAAAGCCTTTTTCTGCAGAACAAGACAGACAGCACAAGCAGTCACCCACCCTCTGGCATTCTCAAGAACTGTATTTTATGATGTAAGCAGCCGTGGTTTTGGCACAAAGAGTAACAACACTCAGGTAGGTGAGTTCAGTGGGTTTGCAGCGTGGTTTCTGTAGGTGCTGTGAATAAAGTGATGGGAGCTGGCTTCTTCTGAACAGCGTCATCTGAGCACAGTCCAGTGAAACCCTTTGAACCTGTGCTCTCCCCTCCAGGAAGTCATGTCAGGCTGGTGCTTTCCAGTAATTTGAGCATATAAAAACTCCCTTTTCAATAGCTGCAAGAGAAATGTGGGGAACTCAAAAAATGTGACAGAATGGGAAAGGATTAAGTGAGACATGTCTCCTGATTGTCCAACCCTCCTCACTCCCAGATGTAACAAATGAACCCAATGTGCATCTTTGTCAGAAGCAGGAAAAATTCATTTATTGCCTTTTGCATGCCCAGGGTGTAACCTAACAGTGTTTGGGATCAGAAGGAAAGAGGTGGACTGCAGGTCCCTTGTGATCTTGCTATTTGCTGCACAGCGTTTTACAGAGCATTTTAATTGTAGTGTGCCTCAGTTTCCCCACACGATGGCAAAAAAATACCAACTGGTGCATACTGAGATGTGACGAATACAAGCTGCAGAGAAAGCAACTTTGGGGAGCAGATTTCAGGTTGGGTCCTGCAGCTCACACACAACCCCCAGCCCTGTTACCAGCTGTGCCCTGCAGGACAGTGATTGCAGCCCAGTGCCCAGCTGCAGCTGCTCTCCCTGATGACCTGGCTGCTGCTGGCCTGGGCTGCACAGCTGCGGGTGATGAGCTGCTCCACCAGCCTGGCCTAGGGGCAGACATTTTGGACCTGGTCTTTGTGTAGTGCAACTCAGCTGCTTCTGGCAAGTAAGTGGTTTTTTAATATTCACTCTTACTTTTGTCCTCGGTAGAGTGTGGGAACTGGCTGTGTTTCCAGGGGACACCTCACCGTGGTTGGTGTGGGGTTTGCTGGCAGGAGGGAGCGTGGTGCTGCCTGGAGCAGGGCTGAGGGAAAACCCAGTCTGGGTCTGCTCTGGCGCTCATGTGCAGTGCCTGCAGAAATAGAGGCTGCCTTTGCCTTCCCTTTGGTGGGGGAGTGTGATAACTGGGGGAAACCTGGGTGGACAGCAAAGCTAGATAGTTTTATTTTTTATTTTTATTTTTTTGGCAGACCTGCTGTATTAAAGTCAAGGTTTAGAAGGGAGCTTTGGAAGGTCTCCTCTGTGTGGTGGAGCCTTATGTGCAGCACAAATTGTGTGTGGCTGTGACCCAGCGTGCCAGAACCTGGTGTTAAGCTTGAGCTGAGAGCCTTCCAGCCTGGGCTGGGAGCTCTGTCCCACTCAACTGCAAACCAAGAGAGGGGCTTGGCCTCCAGGGTCTGGAAACATAAATAAAGCAGTGCTGGGAGGTGAAACGGAGGAAATTATTTACCTGAGGGCACAGGGTCCAGCTTTCTTCATTTTCCCTTCATCCTCCTATCTCCCAGACTATTATGCTTCCAGGAGTCAGCTTCTGAAAGCACCTTTGGAGCTGTGTCCACTTGTTATGCTGATGGAAGTTTGGCCCTTACCACTGCCTATGCTGTCAAAAAAAAAAAAAAAAAAAAAAAAAAAAGGAGAGANAAAAAAAAGAAAAAGAAAATAGTGGAACTGTACCTAAAGTGAATTTGGGGGTGGCAGGGAAAAGGATGGATAGAGGGAGAGCCCCGGTCCTTCCCTTGCTGTGCAGTAGAAGCTCTGAGCTGTGCACTTGCAGACTGAGGGGCTGGCATGGTCTCTCCCAGCTCAGGGAAAAAAACAATCCCATCCTCAAAAAGGAGCAAGCACTAACCTAATAAAGGCACCAGCTGGACAGAGGGAAAACCAGCTCTTTGGAAAAAAAAAAAAAAATCCTTTCATTAGAAAAATAATATATTTCATCCTAATAAGGTAAAAATATTTGAAATGGGGCAGAAGTGAGCACTAGGCAGCATCTGTCAGGCCCTTTCTGGAAAGGGGAAGATTATTAAACTCAATTACAATTTATTTTTGTAAAGTGTCTTTCAGACTAAAAATCTCCCCAGATGCTTTGCAGGGACTGCTCAGGGGTTCCTTACAGGATGGAGCATCTTAGAAGAATGCCCCTGCTTTCCCTCCAGCCCCTCTTTTCTGCATCTGCTGAAGGATTTAACCCCCAAGGTTTTTTTTCTTCTGTTTTCGTGCAAATTATGAGAGACTTTTATAATGCTAGCTGCAAGAACGTGCCCAGAGAGGAGCGGGGAGGCAGTTGATACATTTTTTTCTGTTTTAGATAAAATACTTGCATGTCTCTAAGGCTTTGCCTCCCGAGTGAGGAGGTGACTGGCTGCTTAGGACTGATGCAGAGCACCTAGGAGTACCACTGCCTGCTTGGTGCCTATTTTCCTGTTGGCATCTGTCCCTTTGCCAGCTCGTCCCTCTCTCCATCACTTTGCCTGCTGTGTCTGTTTTCTGCAGCATCCCTGTTGCTGGTTTCAGTCTTCCATCATGCCTGCCTTTTCCTCTTGCCTGATGCTCTTCCCTTTTGCTCTCTACCACTTCAGGCAGAGGCTGCTTCCAACTTCAGCCCTGTGCTTTGATAAGCTAGCACTGAGGTTTTATCTACGTGGAGCCAGAGTAACACCTCTTTAAAATTCATTTCTGTAACTGATTTAATTAAACTAGAGAAAATTCTTGGGTGGATATTCTTCCATCTCTTTGAACAGGTTTGCTTTAGTTAAAGCAGTTTCAACTGATGTGCACACGGAAAGGGCTGTGCTGCACTGTGCTGCTTTTCAGGGCAGATATCTGTTCTGTGCCTCCTGCCCTCGTACAGCAGGATCCATCCCTGCATGCCTGTTTGCCTGTTGGCTTCTATGGTTCTGGGTCTGTTCCTTGCTGTACAGTGATCCCAGCTCCTCCCTGCAGCAGACACGAGCTCTGGGTGTGAGATGCAAGTGGGCAGTGCTGCTCACTGCCCCGCAGAGCTGCAGCCCTCCGTGCCTGCGTGCCGCGGGGACGTGGCTGCAGGAGCTTTGGTTTGTCCTCTCTGATGGCGTGGGCTGCAGAGCTGTGATGTCTGGGCAGAGCCTGGGCTCGCAGGAGGGTCCTTGGGGCTGCCGGTGCCAGAAGGGCTCGGGGGCAGCGGCTGTTGGTAGCAGCAGCAGGAGCAGCACCCTGCCCTGTGGGAAGGGAAGGGGGCAGGGAAAGGCTCCTTAGTCCGCCTGTCAGATAAATCTTGCTCTGTTTACTTAAATCCTCAGTGTTTCTTCATTTGTTTGTTTAAAAGTTTCCCTGCCAAAAAAGAGCAAAAGGAAGGAGGGAAGCCGCCTCCATCGGCCACCCCTCCTCAGCCAGGATGGGGCTGGGGCACGGCAGGGACAGGAGGAGCAGGGCCAGAGGTGCCACCGCACTCTGCCTGGGGACATAGCCCTGCTCCGCCTGCAGAGCTGCTGCTGGCCCTTGGGACACCCACCAGCCCCTTTGTGCCACCAAGAAGAACTTGTCCTTCCTTCCTGCACCTGCTGGAAGTGCAGATTTCTGCCTTCTTTGCCAGCCCTGTCTCTTTGTAGCAGTTGCTGCCTGCAGAGAGGTGCCAGCAGCTTCCAGGCACCAGTGAGGTTTGTGCAGAGGTTTCTTGCCCCACTGTTGGGTTTGCACTCAGTCTGCAGCAGAGAGGCTCAAGGCACCTTGCCTGTCCCTGCATGTGCCACATGCATGTAACTGGGGTTGTGTGCAGGGCCTCCTGGGTGCCCTCAGGAGTGGACACACTGATCTGAGACAAAAGAGAAAGTAAACAAAAATCTTGCGTGGATGTGCATCGCATACCCACGGAGCAGCAGCCTTACAGATGCACCAGGAGTAACAGGACCCTGCAGGTCCTTCACGTGCTGTGTGTGCGTTCACCCAGCCTGGATGCTTCCCGTCCCCACCCGAGTTCTGTGCAAACCTGCGCGTGCAAGTCCCGGGCACACATTCACATGTGCTCTCCCTCTTTCCCAGTTTGGTCAAGTTAAACTAAGTTTAGCTATGATTTGTAGAGAGAGAAATGTTCTTACTCATCTGCATGTATGTGTGCGCGTGTGAAACTCTCCGAAATTCTCTGCAATCCACGTGCTTTGTTTGGGATAGGTGCGAGCTGCTCACTGACTTTCAGAGAAGTCTTTAAAGGTCATGTTCCCATTGAAGATGTGAGGTTTTATTGTTGAGCTTTAGCTTTAGTCTTCAGTGGAATGCAAGTGGAGGGGAAAGGAAGATTGAGCTCCTCTCCTTCCCTATTCCCCCAGAGCTGCCTTTGTGAGAGGGCTTCCAGTGGCCTTGCAGGAAGGCACCTGCAGGTCTGTGGGGTGCTGTGCCCGTCTGCTCCAGCCCCGAAGGGCACGTGCAGAGCTCAGTGGGCCCACAAGCAGCTGATGCACTCTGTGTGTCCCATGCAGCAGGACTGTGGGTGCAGAACCTCACTTCGTGGAGAGGGTTTGTGCTTTGCATCATGATGTCCAATGCCTGGTAAATTTCTTTTTCTGGGAAGTCTTAAGCCATTTATAATCTATTAGCTACTAGTTATCTGTTAAGGGCTGGCTTCTGTCTTAGTTCCCATACCTGAGCAACATGGATTGCACAAAAAGTTGGCTTATTTTTTATTGTTTCTTTCTCTCCATTGTGTGATTTCCCCCATGCCACCCTGTTGTGTCTGTTTTGTTGAACTGTGTACCTGTGGCCTCTCGTCCTGTTACAGGGAGGAGGAGGTGTTAGAGTAACTCCTGCCAATCTGAGCGTGCTGGGAGCCTCCAGCCCTGTGATCAGAGGCAGGTCCTGTTTTCCCAGCAGCAGGGTTCCCAGAAGCTGCAGCAGCACACGTGCAGCTCTCCTTCCCTGCCCTACGGCCTCAGCTGAAGGTGGGCTCCCCTGGGCTCCCCGAGCAACTCCTATGCAGGGACCCGACCGCTGCTCCTCCATGCTGAAATCCTGCTCCACTCCAAATTTCATTCTCTAGAGGTATGGAGATGAGCTTATCTAACCGACCTATTTCCCCAGCAAGTCTCCAGGCCTTTCCTAATGTCAGCGTGCTGCAGGAGGCCAGCGTGGAGCCTCGGTCCTTGCGAGCTCTAAGTTATGCCCAGTATGTGCCGTGCGTCATAACAGCTGCCTTTCCTCTGTCCCAGCAAGCATCAGAATTCTGAATTTCCTTCTGCCTGGGTGTAGGAGGCATTGTGTGCTACCAGAGTAAATATCCTCCCAGGCAGGCATGCCTTCCTGCATTCCCTGCTCAGCTGAGCAAGCTGCGAGGAGCGTCCCTGGGTTCTGCACACCTGCCTGGCGCCGGCTGCTCTGCATCCCGGTGCCTGTGGCTCCCTGCAGGACGGCTGCGTGCTGCCTGGCTGAAGGGCCGAGCCTGGAGCTGCTGAGCTTGTAGGAAAGACTGCTGCAAATTAAGTGAATGTCTGTCTGCCATGGTGTGAAAGCTGTTCCTTGTAGGTCTGGGACATAAGGAGAGGTGTAACCCGAAGTACCATTTTCCCAGTAATCCACATAAATACCTGTGCTAGACTCTGTAAGAAGTAGTTGGGCAAATTGCGATGATCTTTGTGAGCCACCAGAATGGCCATTACCCTTTTTCTGGGCCAACACTGATATTCTGTTGTCTTTATTTCTGTCTGTGTCGGCCCATATGGCTCCAGCAAGGACAGGTCTCTGCGCTGAGGCTTGGGCACGTTTGTTTAATGACATCTAAAAACAGGCTGATGGGAGGCAGCAGCAGAACCATCTGGTCTCCCGTTCTGTGTCCTAGAATACTTTGAATGCTTCTTCGTTTGAGGTAATTGAACTTTTGCTGCCTGTTTTGGTTCTATGAATCATTTGGAAAGGGAAAGCAGGGCTCTGCTATCCGAGCTGTGCTTGGGATGGTGCCGAGGGTATTCCTGCAGGGAGTGCCTGTGCTGGGGTGCTGAAAAGCCAACGGCCAGCGCCTCGAGTAAAGCAGGCAGTGCAGTGCTGTGGGTTCTGCACTCACAAAAATGCTGTTCCGGGGATTGGTTTGATGTAATCAGTGTACAACAGCAGCAGCACTGCTTGCTTGTTCAGATCTCAAGCGAGCAGCATTGCTGGGTTTGCCACGTTCCCTTCCCTCCCCGGGGCTCAGTGCAGGCGCTGGGGGCAGAGCTGCGGGATCACTGGGCAGGAGTGCAGCCCTGAGGCTGTCGGTCGGTCAGCCTGCTGCTTCTCCCACGGCTCAGTCACTCTTTTCTGAAGTGCAGTGAGAGCTGCACAGAGCAGGCAGGTTCCAGCAGGAGCTTCTGAGCCGGGAGCCGTGTCGTGCCCCCCCGGAAACACCGTGATGGAAATATCCCGCGTGCTGCGGGCAGAGCTCCAGCGAGAGCAAACCTCCGTGCTCCGGGGTCGGATTAGGAGCGTGTTCAGATAATGACATCTGAAAGCAGGATGGCTGGGAGCTGCAGCAGAGCAACCAGGGGGCTTTGAAAGAGAGAGGAGCCTAATCCTCCCTGCTAATAAGGAAGGAAGCAGCTGTTGCCAGTGCACTGGGCTGGGCAGGCTCTGCTTTGCTGCTTTGAGCTCTCTGACTGGTGGCACAGGGCAGCGAGATGTACACCCAGCTGCTTTGGTGGTGGGGAAGGACAAAGCAGGAAGAGTTTTCTTTGGGTAGAACAACAACTTTGCCATTGCTCCTTGCCCCCCAGCCCCATAGCACTGGGGCAGGGCAGGCACCAGAGCAGCAGGCCCTGGGGTGCTGGGGGGAGGCCTGCTCCAGCCCCGCAGGGTGTGGAAGTGCCCAGGCCTGGCACCAGGGTCGGGTGGAACGGGGGGGGGACACGGAGCACCAGGGTTTCATCTCATCTGTTGTTCCTTTGCAGTCAGCGCTCACAGCTGCTGGGTTGGCTGCTCCAAGGCAGCGCGGGTGTAAGGACAAACTCCTGCCTGACAGAGACCTCCTCATCCCCAGTGGCAGCCACGTCACTGCAAACACACGGCGTGCACGAGTGTCAGCAGTGGGAGGAAGCTATGGAGCAGGCAGGTAAGGAATGCTTTCTGTCAGATGCTGGATGCGCAGTGTAGGGTTTTATGTAGCCTTGTTAAGTTCTGTTAAACAACATGGCCTCAGCACTGCATTTTAATTCTGGTTAGTGGAATTACTAGTCCCACCCTTCCATGCAGACAGGATGTCCCACTCGTGCTCCTTGCTTCTACTTTATTAGGGTGACAGTTGAAAATCTACAGATTTAGTGGGCTTGGAGTGTGGTTGTGAGGTTGCAGGTGGGTTACAGCAAGCACAGTGGGTCTGTTTGCCACCCTGCAGCCCAGGGTGGGCAGGGAAAAGGGTTAGGGTGCAAAATGCAAGCAGCTGCATCTCGAACTCACATCCCCCTGAGCACATCATGGAGGTGTGAGCATCACTCCCATCAGGGCCCTGCTGCACGCTTCGAATGCAACTGCAGGGCTGCTTAAAAAGTTAGAGCCCAGAATCCATCAAAAGAGAGCTCTGTTCTTTTTACACGTCTCTCCACAGTGCTAGTGCTAAAAGTGCTGCTAAAACGGTGCAGGGACATCACCAGCACTGGGGTGCCTTCAAGGACCCAAACTGCTCCCAGCCGTGTTAGCTGTCCAAAAAATAAAACACCTCCTCAACCAAGAAGACAACTCGATCACTTGAAACTTTGGTTTTTTTTCTTTTTTCCAGTTTTTATTGAGTGAAAATGTCAAACCTTGCATCAGTCATGCAAAAAAAAAAAAAAATCAAATAAATAAAACACATATATTAAATTTCTAATAGCACTAAATTCAAGTGGAAAAATATTCAGTTCTTAATAACGCAGGTGCTGAAGAGACCAGATTCAAGTAAATCAGAGCACACCATCCTGTTTAGGGTGTTTTTTTTCACTTTCTGCATTTTTGTCTCAAAACCTATATATATATCTATATATCTATA
>WBMW01003509.1:0-22265 GCA_013396635.1 Penelope pileata | reverse complement strand
AACATTCTATTCCCACAACATGAAAGTTCAAACTCTGCTAGCCTTTAAGAATGTGTTTATATTAGTTGTACCACAGGCCAGTGGTAGCAGAAGAAAATTGTAGTCAAGACTAGCATTCTTCCACTTCTTTCTCTGTGATATTTAGCATCTGAAACACTGTTTCATCCTGGACTGCAAATTTGTTCACTCCTGAAGTTTCTGTGCCAGACTTCCCCTTTCCTACATACCCTTATATTATTTTTAATATTCTGTGAGCAGAATAACAGCAAACAGTAAGCTGTTTGAAATGGTGATCTTTGCAATACTTGCTAGAATAGAAGTTTCTGCTGTCTGTATTAATGCATTCATCTAGATTAGCTTGAAAGTCAGCCTTTGATGTCATGTATTCCCTGGACTGTGGCTGATACAGGGGGAATCAAAGGGAGCATTTATGTCCATGTGTCTCCTTTAGAGGTTTGGATGGTTTAACAGATTTGCTGTATTGTTAGGAACTAACCCTTTCATTGTTTGAAGAGAGCTCCAGTTTGTAGACAGGTGTTGAAATACTGTGAACCTCAAGAAGTAATGACATTGTCTTAGTTACGTATGTATATATTACATCAATTATATGGATGAATATTGTATGGAAAATTCTCATTGCCAGAATTTAATGCTCAAAAAGGAGACAGAGGAGACCTGAAAAGTAACTTTATTCCAATAAAGGGAGAGTCTACAGGGGCATTTCCCATAGGATCTCTCAAATTGGGGTTTGCAGACCCCTTCTTATTGTGTTTTCCAGACTACTTTATCCCTCCTCCTTTCCCCATTGCCTGAGGTACATGGAGTTTACAGACTTTCCAATCCGCCTATCACACCCTTGTTATGCACGTGCCCCCTCCCCCCCCCCATCCACACACACACAGTAGGTACTCCTTCATTTCTTTTTGTTTATATATGTTTTGCAATCTGGATTTCGAGTTCTTTGTTTTGCCCAACAAAATTGAACTATCTTTGAGTCCTGCTTGGCAAAGTCCATGTCCCCTTTATTTTGTCAAGCAAACACGATTTTGCAAAGAGGTTGCTAAGTAAGCATGTTTTTCAATAGGTTTACAAGATAAACGTGGTTAACCAGTTCCTTGTGACCAAATTTCTTTCTTCTCAGCTTTTTCTTTATGAGCTGGTTTTGTTTTGCAAGGACACCTTATCCTCCCTTTGCTCATCTCATATATATTTAAAAGAATGCTAAATCTCAAGGGATTTTTTTTATTCTTGGAACCTCTTCATTTCATCCCATTTACAATTTCTAAATTTGTCATGGAACCCTGGGAGATTTAAACTCTATTTAAAAATGTAGTGAGCTACTGAAACAGGGCCTTGGCCTTGGTTTATTTACTTGCATAATGTATGCATGCTGAGTTAGATGCTAATGGAGACAATGTATGTGTGTGTGATGAGATGGCTATTAACAAATGCTTTGCTTGACCAGCTTGAGGAAAGCCTTCCAGATAAGAGGCAAAACAAAGCCTTCCAGATAAGGGTGGGCAAAACAGAGCCACCCTGATATGGATGGGCAAAACAACCCAATGGCACAGGGAACCAAGGGTCAGAAGTTCAACAGTGAGGAAGACTATCAGCCTTCATCCTGCGACCACCAAGAAGACCCTCTGGGTGGCACTACACATGCTCATGTAGGAGGGAACTTAATCATTTTGGGGAGCTAATTGGAATATGTATAAGATTCCCGAGGAATGTAATGAATATGTATGTTTTTGTGAGATAAAAGCAGAAGAGTAAAACGGGTTGGTGTGCATACTTGGCGGAGCTATCTGCTGTGCACCCAGTGCCATAATAAAGGAATACCTGCTCAACATAATACATTGTTGTGTTGAGTTTCTCCAAGTTTTTCCGGAATCACTACAGAAACCAGAGTGTTTCATATAATTGCCTGTAATTCATATAATTGTCTCAGGAGCAAAGGTTTAGAGTAAAACTGAAAGTGTTTTAAAGCTTAAAAATTCCCTGAGAGACTTTGCATGATTATACTTGTGCAGCTAAATCTTCTGTTGTTTTGATCTGAAAAATTTCTGTGAGCAATTTTCAGTTCTGTTACTAGAAATATGAGTTTTGCTTCCTTGTCACACTGGATACAAGTTCTCCTAAATGGCAAGCGTGTCAGAATTTCCAGCTATTAGATTTCAAAATACCTGTTCCTGTCCGTAGTTGGAACCATGTTAGACACCAGTGCATATTTGGATGTCAGTAACTTATGATTATAAAACATTTTCCTCTTGAGTAAGCTATTTGCTTGGTTTATTGTTCCTTTTTTTTTTTTTTTTGCCTTTTCACTGCATCTTGTAACCTTGCAGCAGCGCAGCTCCAATGTGTTTGTATGCTGTGCATAGAACAGTTGGTGCTAATGTGGAAAGCAGTGTCGTAAAGACCTGCTAATTTGTGAGACTATTGCCTGTTCGTGTGCTTCTTTGTTTTTTTTTCAACACAGTTGGAGATTTGTCAAATGAACTTGTAAGGCATTTTCTGATTGAATGCACTCAGAAGGGGGTGCGCTTGAAAGGATGCCCAAATGAACCATACTTTGGTAAGTACCATGCATCATGGGGACACAGAAAATGGAAATAATTTGCATTTGCCAGAGCTGTTTTATAGACTTGGACAGAGTAGAACTGAGAGAATACTTTGCTCAGGTCTTAAACATTTCTGTAGGAAACCATTTTAGGATTGTAATAGCAGCCTTGTACACATTTACCTTATGTGTATGTGCAGGGCACTCTAGCACAGATGCATATGACTAAGCTTCAAGCTCTCATGCTCAACCACTGACATCACTGCTGCAGACAGCTTAGCTAGATGAATATCGAGGGCCTTATTTATTCAATACCTTTGCCTTATTTTGTTCTGTACTGTATTTAAACTCTATACTAGAACTACAGAATCACAGGATATCCCAACTTGGAAGGGACCCATAAGGATAATTGAGTCCAGCTCCTGGCTCCACACAGGACCACCCAAAAATCAGACCATATGTCTGAGAGCTTTGTCCTGACGCTTCTTGAACTCCAGCAGGCTTGGTGCCATGACCACCTCCCTAGGGAGCCTGTTTCAGTGCACAACCACTCTCTTGGTGAAGAACCTCTTCCTGATATGCAACCTGATCATCCCCTGGAGGTGAACCCCTCCACCAGAGGGTCATTTACATAGAAAAAAGTTCATTATGCCTACATAATATAATAGAATGAAAGCTCATTATGCATTGTGGCAAACAACAAAATAACCACCCAGCTGCTTACTTATTCACCCTCCTCAGTGGGGCTGGAGGAGAAAATAGGATGACAAAGCTCATATGTCAAGATTAATACAGGAAGATTGTTTAGCCATTAACTACTGTAGGCAAATAGACGTAGGGAAAATTCATTTAATTTATTGCCCACATGTAATTTATTGCCAATTAAAATAGATTCAGGTAGTGAGAAACAAGGACAAACATTAAAATAACACTTTCTCTTCTGCCCTTTCTAAGTTCACTTCTTCATCCCAGACTTCTCAATCCCCTCCCTACATAAGATATTACAGGAGAGGATAGGGGACTGTGTGGTCAGTACATAACAGTTACTCTCTGTTGCTTCTTCCCTCTCCCACTTTTCACTTGCTGAATCGTGGGCTCTCCACAGGCTGCAGTTCCTTCAGGAAATATCCACCTGCTTTGGTGTGGGGACATTCATAGGCTGCAGTGTGGTGTGTATCATCTAACACATGGAGCACCTCCTTCTCTGGCGCTGGTCTTCCCTCTGCTGTATAGCACTCTTTTTTCTCTTTCTTTGTCTCTGTGCAGCCTTTTCTGCTCTTAAATACATTTTACCAGAGGTGCAAACATCTTGTCTGGCAAAGGGTCTCACCTGGTCTCACCTCACAGAGAATTGCTAGCAAACCTTGCCACTTAGTAAGGGAGTCTTCTATCATAAAATGACAAATTCTAGTTGAAATAAAGATGTATTGAATTTTGTCAGGGTATATAGTCTCACATGCTAATGGCAAGGATGACTAACATTCAATTACTTAAATTGAAGCCAAGTCCAAATGATAGAAGTGCCTTTGAACATCAGTGTTTAGGGCACTAATTAAAAGAAGAATAGTTTAATAGTGAACGTTATGTAGATCAGTGTTGCATTGAGTGAAGGAGGTTTTACCTAGACCATCTGATGTCCTTTCGTAGGCATGCAATAGAGGTACATGTAGACAAAGCACTAGGCAGTGGAAGCCAGATGGCTAAGAAGTGGAACTCCTTGTTCTTTTACTGCTTAATAATGTGAGCATTGATCCCTTGTGCTCTTACTTTCTTCACAAGATTTTACTACATTTGATATAGCAGATACAAAGAACATTGAAAGGAATTTGCTGACCTCAATATGTTACTGTTTGTTTCATTTTTGCAGTTTTTCCATTTGAAGCAGAGCCATTTAGATTAGGATTTAAGCAAGGAAAGAGATCATATGTTTATGATTAACGGCTATAGTTCAAGTAAATTCAACTAGGACAGTGCTGGGGAACATGAGTCCACTCAAACTGAGTGAAAAAGGTCCTGGCTTAGGTTCCAAGAAAACATTCTTAAAGGAAAATGTGTGTGTCTGTGTGTGAGAGAGGTGTTGGGGCTTGGCCTATAAAACACTTGGAAACCAATGCAACTGTTAAACATTACTTTTGTCCACCAAGTTAACTGTGTATTTCTTGTTACTATTCTGACCACAGGGAGTTTGACTGCTCTGGTGTACCAGCATTCCATTACTCCACTGGCATTGCCCTGTAAGATCCTCATCCCAAACAGAGGTATGCTTGTTAAAGTACAGAAGAGATATACCCAGCCAAGGCTTTGCTTTGAAGTGCCTATATCTGAAGGCTGATGAACACATCAAAAGTCAAGATGTGTACAAGAATGTACACGGAAGGAAACTCTATTCAGAAGTGGCCATCTGGTACTGCTGAATGCTCTCAACCAAGCTGCAGTTGTGAGCAGACTAGTACTGTGATATTTCAGTCATTATCATACATGAGCTGTGTACAGTAATCTATCATGTAGGAAGACAAATGTACTTCTCAGCTATGAAATTGTGCCCATGTATGGTTAGATGTAATCATTTATTCAGCTCTGGGTGTTGAAAGGGCTTTAGGGAAGGCAAGTGGGTGAAGGACAGAAAGTGCACTGTGTGATGCTAGCAGGAAGAAAGCAGCAGCTTACACGGGTTCAAATATTGTTTAAGTAAATAATCAAAGAGCTTCTGTTGTGTCATGGGGCTGCAATTCTAATTTTGGTTATCATGATTTTATAAACCACTCTAAGACAACAGCAGAATGTGTCTACGCTTGCCCCATAATTCAGTTGTTTGTTGTTGTGCCACCTGAAGTTAACACTAGATGTATTATCGAAACGTTAAACTTTTTTGTGTTTTTCTACTGTACTCTTCAAGTTTTTGTTCAAGACCATATTCTAGTGTTCCTACATACCATTTGACTAATGCAAATATATTAAAGAAATCATTTCATCATAAAATCATGCTGTGGTACATATGACCAGAGATCTCTTTATATGGTTTGTCCTTGTTATCTTCCTCAGCTCTTACTGTTCTGTCAGAAATGTAGAATTGAAACATTCGCTTTGACCTGGATAAACATACCAGAGTGAAATTTTATTTTGGATTTATTTTGGAATCTAATGTGGTAAATTATTTTTATGTGATGTGATATTTCTGTGATTAATGACTCTGGACACAGTATACAAAGTATTTAAAGCATACATAGATAATGTTAAATAGTGGCACACAGAATTACTGCTCTCTTCTTCATTTGAATGTATTCAAAGACAGTATATGTCATGTTACATACAGCGCTGATAGATGTTTTACACGCTTTACAGACTTGCAAAGTCTGTGTGCCTAAATTAATGCAAAACATATAAATTAAACAATTAAAATTGCACTGTTGAAAACTTCAGAGTTGTTATGAGGGAATATAACTATTAATAGATTTTTACTGTGATAGCACGTGTACCTGCAGCACATGTTGTGTAATTTTGTCTTTGACTATCTGGAAATAAATGTTGAACATCTCTGCAGCATTGTGGGGAAAAAAAATTATGCTGCACAAAAGAAAAAAAAAAAAGACATGTCATGAGTAAATACAGTTGCAGATGCAAGATTGTTAATTGTTTCTGGTGAAGACTTACCCAGTACGTGAAATCACAACTTAAAAAGCTAGACTCATATTTGTTGATGCTACTCTGCCCTGGTCAGGCCTCAGCTGGAGTACTGTATCCAGTTCTGGGCTCCCCTGTATAAGAAAGACAGGGACCTCCTGGAAAGAGTCCAGCGGAGGGCCACAGAAATGATAAAGGGCATGGAGCATCTCCCTTATGAGGAGAGGCTCAGTAATCTGGGTCTGTTCAGCCTTGAGAAAAGAAGGCTGAGAGGGGACCTGATCAATGTTTACAAATATCTTAGGTGCGGGAGGCAAATGGATGTGGGGAATCTCTTTTCAGTGGTCTGTGGGGACAGAACAAGGGGCAATGGCCTTAAACTGGAGCACAGGAAGCTCTGCACCAACATGAGAAAGAACTTCTTCATGGTGTGGGTGACTGAGCACTGGAACAGGCTGCCCAGGGGGGTTGTGGAGTCTCCTTCCCTGGAGATATTCAAGACCCGCCTGGACACCTACCTGTGCAACCTGCTGTAGGGAACCTGCTTTGGCAGGGGGGTTGGACTCGATGATCTCTTGAGGTCCCTTCCAACCCCTACAATTCTGTGATTCTGTGATTTGTCTGTTCAAAGTACAAGCAAGGCATGGATAGTGTTTTCTGTTTGCAGATCCACTGGAAGAGATAGCGGAAACTTCTTCACAGACTGCTGCAAACTCAGCAACAGAACTCCTCAAACAGGGTGCAGGTAGGTAAACTTTTTCCTTGCATTTGATTCTCACTAAGTTTTTTATCTGACAAGCTGGGAAAAGCTGATGCTGAGACTGGACTGAAGAATGATTAATTGCACAGCAATTTGTAAGCAGTAACATTAGTTTCGTAATGATGAACTATACAGAAGATATTTTCAACAACCATTGCCATTTGCTTCACTTGATGATGCATGTTTGCATGTTGTTAGGAAACGTCCACTGTATTTTTCACTGGATGCTGTATTATAGAGTATTACGCATACTGCAGCAGCTATTCCAGCAAATTACGTTGTCCTACCATGAGCTTATTGACCTAAAAGAAAAGCCCTGACAAGGTTGCCACCAAATCATAGAATCAGAATCACAGAAGGGCTTGATTTCATAGGAATCTANCTGCTCCTGTCCCCTCCCAGTCCCCGGCTCCTTATGCCTCCTAACTGCTTCACTGAGGAACAGAATATGTCCTTTGCTGTGTTCAACACTGCCAGGTGTTATCAGTTTTGTTTCTCTTCTGGGACCAAAACATAGCTTCATACCAGACACTGAGAGAGAAGTAACTTCTGTTAGAAACTGAGACAGAATCTTAGAGACTGTCTTGTTCAAACCCCCTACTGTAGGCGTGGTTGCCAGCATAGTGGTTGATAGGTTGTCCAGGGCCTCATCCAGCCTGGCCTTGGACACCTCCAGGGATGGGCATCCACAACCTCGTTGGGCAGCCTGTTCCAGTGCCTCACCACTGATTTCCTTCTAAGGTCTAACCTAAATCTCTCATTTTAGTTTAAAACCACCTCCATCCTTGTCCTATCACTATCGGACTGTGTAAAAAGTCGGTATCCATCTGGTTTATAAGATCCCTTTAAAGACTGAAAGATGGCAATGAGGTCTCCCTGGAGCCTTCTCTTCTCCAGGCTGAACACAGAATCATATCACAGAATCATAGAATGGCCTGGATTGGAAGGGACCCCAGGGATCATCAAGTTCCAACCCCCCTGCCACAGGCAGGGCTACCAACCTCCAGATCTAACACTTCATCAGGTTGCCCAGGGCCCCATCCAACCTGGTCCTGGACACCTCCAGGGACAGGGCATCCACAACCTCTCTGGGCAGCCCATGCCAGCACCTCACCACTCTCAGTGAAGAACTTCCCCCTAACGTCCAATCTAAACCTTCCCTCCTTCAGCTTAAAACCATTCCCCCTTGTCCTATCACTGTCTACCCTTGTGAAAAGTTGGTTTCCCTCCTGTTTATAATCTCCATTTAGATACTGGAAGGCTGCAATGAGGTCTCCCTGCAGCCTTCTCTTCTCCAGGCTGAACAAGCCCAGCTCCCTCAGCCTGTCTTCGTAAGGGAGGTGCTCCAGCCCTCTGGTCGTCTTTGTGGCCCTCCTCTGAACACTCTCCAACATCCACATCTTCCTGTACTGGAGGCCCCAGACCTAGATGTAGTACTCCAGCTGGGGCCTCATGAAGACAGAGTAGAGCGGGACAATCACCTCCTTCTCCCTGCTGGCCACCCCTCTTCTGACGGAGCCCAGGACACCACTGGCCTTCCAAGCTGCAAGAGCACACTGCTGGCTCATGTTCAGTTTTTCATCCACCAGGACCCCCAGGTCCTTCTCTGCAGGGCTACTCTCAAGGAGTTCTTCTCCCAGTCTGTATACATATCTGGGATTATTCCGACCTCAGTGCAAAACCTTGCGCATTGTTGTGTTGAACCTCATTAGGTTCACACAGGCCCACCTTTCACGTTTGTCGAGGTCCCTCTGGATGGCATCCCTTCCTTCTAATGTGTCAACTGCACCACTCACCTTGGTGTCATCAGCAATCTTGCTGAGGGTGCACTTGATCTCATCATCTATGTCATTGATGAAGATATTAAAGAGCACTGGTCCCAAGACAGACCCCTGGGGGACACTGATCATTACCGGCTTCCACCTGGACATAGAGCCATTCACCACAACCTTTGGTGAATGTGGTGGTCTGCGGCCTACCTGCTCTCTCAGCCTTTCTTCATAGGAGAGATTCTTCAGCCTTCTGATCATCCTTATGGGCCTCCTCTGGACCTGCTTCAACAGCTCCACATCTTTCTTGTGCTGAGACCCCAGACCTGGTTGCAGTACTCCAGATGGAGCCTTACAGGGGCAGAGTAGAGGCGGACAATCACCTCCCTTGCCCTACTGGCCACCTGTAAGGAACTGTTTTGGAATCTTTTGTCTCAAAGTTTGCCCATGCCTGCTGCCCGAAGGCTTGCAGACCAGGGGCAATGAGAGATAAGCAGCCACTAAATGGCCATTTAGCAGCCTTTCTGACTGGCGCCTTGAGGGAGGCAACCGCTGAGGGGATATGCATGCCCCTACATGAATATGTGACATACCTGGGTGCCCAGGAATGCCATGCTGGCTGAAAAGGAAGATAAGAAGACCTCCTCCAACGGGGAAGTGCTAGCTGCCTACGAGCTGCCTACCTGCTCCTGTCTGACTGATGCCTGACTGATATCTGGCTGATACCTGCCTGGTGCTGGTACACGCTGCTGCTTGAGACATGAGGTCCTGCTGCCCTGCTAGCTGATGCCTGCTTGTTGCTCCCGAGTGCTGCCTGATGGCCCAATGCCTAACAATGCCTGATGCCTACTGCCTGAAGCCTGCTCCTGCTTCTCCTGACGTCTGCTCCTGCCTCGCCTGCTGCCTGCCTAGCTGAGACCTGACGGCCTGAGGCCTGCTTGCTGCTGCTCCCCTTGCGCTCTTGCTCCCTTGCTCCCACATGGGCCTGAAGATATTCCTGGACCGATACAACAGCATGGGATCCACGGTGGTGGCTGTCTTCGCTTTCTATATGTAACCCTTGCTCTTACTTCCTATATTTTACTATCGCCTGCTTCCCCATCCCCATCTCTCTCACTGACCAGAATTTCTATTAAACTGGTCAGACAACATTTGACCTCGTTTATGTCTTAATCTCACTCCAGGTATGTTAAAGAATCTCCCCTCTCTCCAATAATTGGAGCGGGATATCACCCCTCTTTTGATGCAGCCCCGGATAGAGTTGGCCTTCTGGGCTGCAAGCACACACTGCTTGCTCATGTCTTTTTGTCCACCTGAACCCCCAAGTCCTTCTCTGCAGGGCTGCTTCTCATATTATGAGTTCTTCTCCCAGTCTGTACATGTTTGGGATTGCCCCAACTGAACTGCACCACTTTGTACTTGGCGTTGTTGAACCTTGTTAGGTTCACATGGGCCCAATTCTCATGCTGGTCCAGGTCCCTTCCATTGTATCAGCTCTACCACTTAGTTTAGTATCATCTGCAGAGTTGCTGATGATACACTTGATCCCACTGTCTGTATCATTGATAAAGAGTTTATAGTGCATTGGTCCCAAGATGGACCCCTAGGGGACACCACTCATCACCAGCCTCCACCTGGACATAGAGTTATTGACCACAACCCTCTGGCTACAACCATCTAAGCAATTCCTTATTCAATGAATGGTCCACCCTTCAAATCCATCTCTCTCAAATTTAGAGGTAAGAATGTGGTGCTGGACCATGTCAAAGGCCTTCCAGAATTCTAGGTAGATTAATCACTTGTTCATTTTTTGTCTACTCATGCAGTCACTCCAGCATAGAAGGCCACCAGATTGGTCAGGCATGATCTGCCCTTGGTGAAGCTGTGCTGGCTGTCTTGGATCACCTCATCTTGCACGTGCATTAGTATAGCTTCCAGGAGAATCTGCTCCATTATCTCCATGTTTTTCCCGGGCACAAACATAAGACCTACCAGCCTGTAGTTCCCCTGGTCTTCCTTTCTCCCTTTCTTAAAAATGAGGATGATGTTTCCCTTTTTCCAGTCACCAGGGACTTCACCTGACAGCCATGACTTTTTGAATATGATGGAGAGTGGTTTGGCAACTACATCAGCCAGTTCCTTCAGGATGCTGGGGTGCATGTCATTGGGCCTCATAGACTTGTACACATTCAGTCTCATCAGGTGGTCTCAAGCTTGCTCTTTGCTTACAGTGGGAGGGATTTTGCACCCCAACCGCCACCTACAAGTTCAAGGATATGAGAGATGCAGGAAGCCTGAGTGACAGTGAAGACTGTGTCAAAGAACTTCTTGAGTACTTCAGCCTTCTCCATGTCTGTTGTTTCCAGTTCTCACAGTGTTTTCTTCTCACTTATCAGACAGAGTATGCTGTCTTTGGCCTTTCTCTTTTGTCTAATGTGCTTACAGAGTCCCTTTTTGTTATTTTTCACATTCCATGCCAAGTTCAGTTCCATCTGTGCCTTGGCTTTCCCAGTCTTAACTCTACATGTCCAGATGACATCCCAGTACTCTTCCCAGGTCACGCACCCCTGCTTCCACTCCCTGTGCATTTCCTTCTGCTTGACCAGTAGGTCCCCATTCAGCCCTGCTGGCCTCCTGCCTCCCCAGATGATGTGATGGTATGTATTAGTACAGTCTGTTTTTCTCTCAAATTATGGTGTTTGGAGCAGCTGTGTAGAATTGTGCTCTGCTTCTGTCTTACTTTGTTTGCATGCAGCTGACCCACAGACAGCTAGTGAAGTCACCAGTCTGAAAAGATCTGGTGACATCCTAACCCTCATGTTCTGAGAACCCATTGTTAATATTAAGGTTGCTTTTTGTACATATGGAGTCACTATGTTATTTCCCTGTACAGTGGGCAAGCTCAGGACTCCTGTCTGCACCCTCACATAGTCCCTTGCTTTCAGGCTGCTATGAGTTCTCCCCAGGGTCTGTCTGTCCACCCCATTAGTCCCATTAGAGCAGAAGACACTGTACTTCTAACTCATTCTTGAATATAGCCTACAACTAGAGCCACAAGCATGCCTTTATCGAAATGCTGCCTCATTGCCCTAACCTATTTTAGGGTGCTTCTGAATGTGGCACTTGCCAAGCTGAGCAGCTCTAGAGACATTGTGTTGCTCCTTGTTAGTGCAGCAACCTGTTTTGACTTAAAAATTTGCAGTATCACTTCAAATCAAGCATTTGAGGCAATGACTGGCTTGGTGAAGCTCTGCCAGAAGTGAGCACCTTTCTGTCTGCCAGTACTGATGATGTTTGTTATGACAAACAGTGCAGACAGAAGCCAAGGAGGGGGAATTAAAAGACTTCTCCTCTTGAAAACTCAGCAAAATGTGCATGTGCAGTCTTCTTAGAAATGTTGGTTTCTTGTGGTTATTCAAGACTTTTCAAACAAAAAGAAATTATTCTTACTTTGGTTGGGGCAGTAGTTAGATAACTCCTTATGGGGGCTGTCACATCATGGATCATTTGCACAACTTAGAACTTCTTCATGGTGTGGGTGACAGAGCACTGGAATAGGCTGCCCAGGGAGGTTGTGGAGTCTCCTTCTCTGGAGATATTCAAGACATGCCTGCATGCCTACCTGTGCAACCTGCTGTAGGGAACCTGCTTTGGCAGGGGAGTTGGACTTGATGATCTCTGGAGGTCCCTTCCAACCCCTACAACTCTGTGATTCTGTGACTAAGCATTTGGGACAAAGCACATTCCTAATATAAAAGCTGCACAGGGATACTCAAGCTGGTCACATTGTGTAGCCATCAGTGATAGCACAGACAAGCACGAGAAGTGAACCTAATGAGGTTCAACAAGGCCAAGTGCAAAAAGTGGTGCAATTTGGTTGGGGCAATCCCAAACACGTGTACAGACTGGGAGAAGAACTCATTGAAAGCAGCCCTGCAGAGAAGGACTTGGGGGTTCTGGTGGACAAAAAGATTGACATGAGCCTGTGAAGAAAGGCTGAGGGAGCAGGGCTTGTTCAGCCTGGAAAAGAGAAGGTTCCAGGGAGACCTCATTGCCATCTTTCAGTCTTTAAAGGGATCTTATAAACAAGATGGAGACTGACTTTTTACAGTCCAACAGTGATAGGACAGGGATAGGGGGTGTGTTAAACTAAAAGAGGGGAGATTTAGAGTAGATGTTAGGGGAAAATTTTTTATTGAGAGGGTGGTGAGGCACTGGAACAGGTTGCCCAAAGAAGTTGTGCATGTCCCATCCCTGGAGGCCAGGTTGGATGGGGCCCAGGGCAGCCTGACTTAGTGAGTGGCAACCCTGTCTATGGCAGGAGCGTTGGAAATAGATGATGGTCTTTAAGGTCCCTTCCAACCCAAGCCATTCTATTCTGCTGTGGGGGGACCTTATAGCAGTCTTCCAGTACCTGAAGGGGGCCTACAAGAAAGCTGGGGTGGGACTTTTTACAAGAACAGGTAATGATAGGACGAGGGGTAATAGCTATAAACTGAAAGAGGGTAGATTTAGACTAGATATAAGGAAGAAATTCTTCACTGTGAGGGTGGTGAGACACTGGAACAAGTTGCCTAGAGAAGTTGTGGATGCCCCCTCCCTGGAGGGGAGGAGGCCGGGCTGGATGGGGTTTTGAGCAACCTGGTCTAGTGGGAGGTGTCCTTGCCTATGGCAGAGGGTTTGGAACAAGATGATCTCTAAGGTCCCTTCCAACCTAAACCATTCTATGACTACAAAATGTCACCTTTGGAAGATCAGAGTATCAACATCACAGAAAAGACAGAAACATCCTCCTTTCATTCTAGTCTTGAATACAGTTTCTGTGAAATTGCTGTCATATGATACCCTGTCAACTGTCTAGAGCAGACTATACATGATCTTAAGCGAGAAATATTTCAGCCTTTCTCACCACCCTTGCTGTTTTGTAATCTACATTTTAGCCTGACATTTTTGCTCTTTCCAACACTTTAGAAAAAGATTCAATTATTTTATGCTACAGAAGTGAAGGAATCTACTGTGTTTATTGACTGCTTTTGAACTACTTGTTGCAATCTAGATGGCAAGTTTGGCTATTTCATTTAGAAGCAAAACCTAAATAGTGAAGTATGTGTCACAAAGGAAGGGAAATCCTTCATAGAAGCCTCAAAATGGGTGAGAAATGTTGCTCTGAAACATGGCAAGCTCAGAGCTTTAATGAAGAGCTTTAGATCTGTACCAAAGATACACAGTAATGATACGAGACTAAGAAAGTCTATGGTTTGGAATGTTATTCACAGTTTTGGATAGACATGACAGAACACTATTTAGTGAGGAAGACCTCACTGAACTCACAGTTCAACTGTTTGGTAGCTTTAGAAACCAATGAACCAATATGTGCTGAGGTAAAGGATAAACCTAAAACCTGTATAGTTAATTCATTATGGAAGTTGATCTCCCTAAAATTACAGAGCATACAAGGCACGTTGGAATTAATAAGAAATTAATTTTGTAGCAATCCACAGTTCCTGGGGGGAGAAAATGTTCTTGTCTTGCTAAACAAGTGAATGGTTTCCTTTGACGGTAGCTTAATACCATTTGAAAGTCTGAAATGTATCAATTTGTACTGAAAAAAATGTATTTTCTCATTGGCTTCTTTAACTGAATTTCAATGCAAAATATCCCCATTCTCTCCCCTTAGGAATGCTTTTGCTATAGGAATACTTATGAATGGCCCCTCTCTCTGCTGCTGTCTTGTATTTATTTAACTTTCTGGGTCTTTAGGTAATACAAAACATACATCCTTGGCTTAGATGTAATAGCATTAAAAATAAAGGGACAGCAAAAGGCTCCAAAAATAAGCTCCAAAATTATCATCTTAAACTACATGGAATAAGGTAAGGCACGAATAGAAGGTTTGGTGGTTTGTTGTCAGTCTTCCCTTTTCACTCTGTAAAGGTGGAAAATTTACATTTTGTTTGGTTTTGTTCAGAAGATTCCTGTTTGCTTGCTGTTGGGTAATGACCTCCCCTCTTTTGTTACAGCATGTAATGTTTGGTATTTGAATTCGGTGGAGATGGAGTCCCTCACAGGCTACCAGGCAGTACAGAAAGCCTTGAGCCTGACACTGATGCAAGATCCTTCTCCCATCTCAACCATTGTCCATTTCAAGGTGTCTGCACAGGGAATCACGCTGACGGATAATCAAAGAAAGTAAGCAAGGATGTCCTTCTCCACAACAAGTGTCAGTTTCTGTTGAGTTGTTTTTCCTAGTTATGTTCTGCAGTCTCTGTTTCAGATGATAATAGGATTGTCTGAAGAATGCTATCCTGCTATCCTTATCTGCTGTCCTTTGAGGTCGTCAGTGGTCTGCAGTACTAAAGGATGAATATTTTAAGATGTGGACATTTCTTCCATGTGGCAGTTTTTGTCTCTGGAAGGTTACTTTGACATAGCATTTTTTTTCATTGTTGTAATTTTTTGGAAAAATGGGAAGTAATATCTTTGCAGCATTTGATATTCAACCTACTCAGTGAAATAATTGATCTTCACAGTATCCCTTACCGGTATAGATGAACACACTTGATCTAAGACACTGTGTACCTCCAGTATTTTAAGTAGCCTAATACATGCAAAACTACAATGATAAAAAATAAGCTGTCTACTAAAACGTCATCAGATTTAAAAATGCCAACCTTCCTAATTCCATGGAGTCTGCAAGCATTAAGCATTTGTAGCAGATAAAGGATAAAACCTTAAATTATAGCACCTAGGAGTGCTTGTATTTAGAAGCAATATAATCAAATCATTCACCAGTTCCAAGAAATCGCATTTACCACTGACATAGTATCTAAGTAAGTGGCCAGTTTTTAGAAAAAAAATAATGCATCTAGTTCCTTGTCTTTGCTTTAAGGTAAGTTCTCTTGTCCAAAACTTAAAGTTACTACTCTAAATATGTATTTATTTGCTTGGAGCATTTCATGGAGAGGGACTCTTTTTCAGGGAGTATAGTAGAACAAGGGTTAATGGCTTTAAACTAAAAGAGAGTAGATTTGGATGGGATTTTAGGAAGAAATCCTTCACTATGAGGGTGGTAAGGCACTGGAACAGATTGCCTAGAGAGGTTCTGGACATCTCATTGCTGGAAGTGTTCAAGGCTAGGTTGGATGGGTCTTCGAGCAACCCGATCTCATAGGAGGTGTTCCTGCTCGTGGCAAGGGGAGTTGGAACTGGAAGTTCTTCAAAGTCCCTTCCAAACCTGATAGTTGTATGATTTATGCAGTTCATGTAGCATTTTAAGTGTGACTCGGAGATAAGAAAAACAATATGCTGTCATCATTTAATTTTTATTAAATAGAGTTGATTTTTCTAATCTGTGTATTGTCTAAAGTTTTAAGCATCTTAACTATCTCTAAAATATTTCCTCCCATCCAGACTCTTTTTTCGGCGACATTATCCAGTAAACAGTGTTATTTTCTGTGCTTTGGATCCACAGGACAGAAAGTAAGCAAGACAAGCACTATTTCTAATACATTATTTGAATTATTGGCCTACAAAAAACTAACATAAGTGTCATTTTTATTTATCCATTCTTTTTTTTTTTTTTTTTTTGTTATTCCTTATTTCTTTCTTATGGACATCAAGATGGATGAAAGATGGCCTTTCTGCAAAGTAAGTTGACACCTGTCTGAGTCTCTTTCAACTGAATGTTTTAGGACTATCATTACAGTGATTAGTTTGTTAGTCTTCTAATTAACTTTGTCAGAGATGTAGATGGGAAAGCAGCAGTTCAGAGGCAAAAGTCTATTTAGTGCAATTAGACTCTATTTACTTCACTTGCACATCTGCGAGTAAGGGCCTAATTAAGTGGGATGGTCTGGAAAGAGAGTTAGTTGGTTTGTTTATGTTGCAGGTCTGTGATTTCTGTGAAGTTTCAGAAATGAATACAGAGCCATTTGCTACTTGGTTGAATGTTCCACTTATCCAGCAACACTAACAGAAACTTACTTATCTCACTTAGACAGATACCTTTAAAAACAAAAAAAATCCCCCCGCCCAGCACCTATGTAAAAACAGTCCTATTAATACTAGTGTTTAGCTTAAATATATATTTACCTGTAGATTGCAAAGTATTTTCTGTTGAATACCAACATCATCATCTCCTTTTTACCGAAAGGAAAAACCTAAACAAAGATAACTCCGGCACTTCAGAACTCATATACCTCTGAGAAGTAACAGAAATCAGTGGCTCAAGCCCCATTTCCAGTATTCTGTCCACTGAGATATATGGCCCTCAAAACTTCTCTTTAGGTACTTTTTACACATCTCTATCCACCCCAACACACCTTCCAACTCCAAGGTAGGTAAGAGAACAGCAGTATTGAATCAGATTAAATATATCCCCAGAGACAGTAGCATATCTCTGACAGCAAACAGTACAGGATGCAAAACAGGAAGCAGAAGAAGGGGTAGTATGCTAACCTTATTCTGGCCATTCTGAGCCAGGCAGGGGGAGCTTCGGAGTTGGCTGGTGCATTTGGACCACTATACTTAACACTCACGCAGGACCTTATCCTTTACAACAGATGAAGTCTGATTTGTGCTTTTGTCCATTGCGCTTTGGGTGTCCACAGTGTCTCTTTTTTGCTTTATGAAATGAGTCTGTCTATCTGTTCTCTGACACAATGTGATTGTTGCCCTTGCAGAGTATTTGGGTTTGTTGCCAAGAAGCAAGGCAGTGGCACAGACAATGTGTGCCATCTATTTGCAGAGCATGATCCAGAGCAACCTGCCAGCGCCATTGTGAACTTTGTATCAAAGGTCATGATTGGATCCCAGAAGAAGATTTGACTATTTTCCAGCCTTGACTTAGAGCTCTTCATGGACTTCACTGAAGGAAAGCACTGTGAGAGGGAGAAAGCCTATGCAGCAGGAATGTCATTCCCAAGGAAGAGTTCAGCCTTTTATTTTAAGATGCCTCTGATTTAGCAAAGCATTATTTGTTTCTTTTTATTTCAAAGGACAATGCAAAAGAAGCGGGGTGCCACCCAAACCTGTAGCCTGAATGAAGCATAAATTAAAAGCTTTTCTCCTGAAGAATTTCTAATATTATTTTCACATGCTGTTTTTCACCATTTCTTGGAGTATTCACTCACTAGACTGTTATTTTTGTGCAGAAGATGTTTCATAGATCTTCCACAAAGAAACTTGCTGTAGTTGCATCAATGGTATCTATTGGCCTTGCAAACATATTGTTCAGTGAATGGTCTGAGGAGACCATTTGCTCTTCCCTTCATCTTTATGTAAATCAGTGATGGGAACTGAATGGAGGAAGGGGAAGATGTATGTGAAAAGAAGGCTTGTGCAAGTTGGTTTCTGACAAGAAAGGCGCAGCAGTGTGTAATATTCAGGAAGATTGCTCTGTATTTAGTGTAAAGAAGGGTGGACAGTTTAAACTTGAATAGTTTTGAACAGGAAAGAGATGGCAGAACAGAAGAAAATCAGTTGCATGGAAGTGTATTCTGTAATTCTATTTTTAATTTTTTTTAATACTAAGAACTAGGGGAAGATACTGTGTTTTAATAATTGCAGGATAAAAATGAGGGAAAAGCTAAGAAAATTTGTAAGATATTTTTGCCTGTGCTAGATTATTTATAGTAAATCTCAGATCTTGATATTCCATATGGATATTTTTAAACAAGAATGTTGATCTTTGCCCTTTTGCTCTATTTTGTGTAAGCAAAAGCGTTCATTGCTATAGAAAATAGAGTTTCATATTTTGACTTTATTATTACAGTGACAAGCTACTTCCTGTTTCCATGTCTCTTAGCAATACTGCTTTGGCAGCAATATTTGTTCCCCTGTCTGATGCATATGTAAGTAGATTCTTTTTGGTCCCCTTTTTATTGGACACCTGGAGCTTAAAAAAAAAAAAATCTGTAGGAATTATTTTCATGCTTTATATTTTTTTAATAATTCATTGAGACAGGAAATCCAAAAGGGAATGGAATTTATTGTTACTGTCACATTTCTTGAGATCAATTCTGTCATGATTTGTACAGCTATCACATCTGTAAGTTTCTCTGTATGTCTTTCTAAACACATCTGTATTTTAAGTGCATAACAAAACGCTTGTTAGCTTTATGGCAATTATATATTACAAGAAATTGATAAGATAGATTAAAGTGGAAATCTTCACAAGTAATGTAAGCCATCTGAGGTCTACTGTGTAATTACCATTCACTCTAAAAAGAACAGTTCTAGACCTCCATATCAGAACTGAGGATAATAAAGTAACAGCAGTGTGACAGTGCTATCTCTATTTCTTTCATGCGTGGCTGTCAATACTGCATTAATAACCCAAGGAATAAAATGACCTGAAATCAGCATACTGAATGCATGAGGCATCAGATTAACTAGTAACTGTATACACTTTGAGGATTTAATCATTTCCTCCTCTTTTACTAAATAATGGTTAAATCAAATGGAAAACTCTGATTGGGCTATATGGTCAGAAGATTTCACCGATTTGTACTTTGTTTATTCTGTATAATTGATTATCCGTTTTTTATTAATAGGTTTCATCCTAATTTTCCTGAAGTATTGGGACCATGGAAACTTTAATCAGTTACCAAAAATATTACCAAATTGTTTGGTTAATGGTTTTATATGAATAACCTTATTAATAACCCTTTAGAAGGAGGAGGAATGAGAGAAGAATAAGGATTTGAAATTTAATGTATTGGGACCAGGAAGTGGTACATTAGTCACGATGGACACTGGATGTTGTAGAAGGGTGAAGCAATCCAAAGCATTGTAGCTACCATTGAAGCAACCAAGGCAAGTGCCACTAATTTTTACCAAATAATTAACTTCTTGCAACTCAAATGTATACTGCTTAAATGGTGTTTATGTACCATTCGGAAAACAGTTATTATTTTTAGGAGCTTTGATTCTTTTGAAACATATGGAGAGAAGTTTCCTTTTAGTATTCTTTTGATATACCAAGAATGCAATTGCCTAATCTGTTCAGCCAGTTGGAGTGCAGTGAATTTCTTAGCTGACATCTCAATTAGATTAGGTTAGATTTCTTCACTTTTGTAGATGATAGTTAAATTTGAGTGTGCCTTTTCAGACACCGAGTCTTGGCCTGTGGCCACTTTTTCCCATGTATTGTCATTTCCACTTTCAGGCTTTACTTTTTATTCCTTATGTGTTCTCAAGGCCTGCTGAATTCAGGAACACAAGGATTAATTGCTGCCACTCCTGGTGGTGTTTATTGGGAGTTCAGATTTATTTGTTAAGTGGGAAAAAGAAGTTGCCCTGTTTCTAAGGGAGGTTTTCTATTATGCATTCCTTTGAATGGTATATTGTCACGTGCTTTTGCTTCTTAATGAATTAAAAATTGCACAAGGCAAAACAGTTCATTATGTGCCATTGTGTAGTACATGTAGAAGGATATTCACTAAACTTATGTTCGTGGCATATACAAGATTAAATAGTTAATACAGCACTTTCTTTCCAAGGTTTTTGGTAGATTATATACGCAATTTTGTAACTAATGCCAGCGAGTTGACATATATATTTAGCCAGGATCCTATTAACCTGCTTATTAATTGTACTATTACAATCTCACAGTGTTAAACCACAATAATGCTTAACATCATCTTTTTAATTAAACAGTTCCTTTGTATCCAGTATTATAATTAAAATTTTAATGTTTCATTCTTGTATTTACCTACTAGTGAAAATTTTTGCATTTTTCTTGAAACTGTAAGGCAACAAAAGGTCTCCAGTATGTAAATTAATGTTCTATAAATTCTTTGTATGGTGATTTTCTCTGCTCTTCAAATATTGCCTTGATTCAGATTATAATAAAATTATGAATGTGAAATTTCACAACAAAATGTTATAGGGCCATCTGTTCTGAAAGACCTTCCTGCATTCAAACCAGTTAATGAGGGAAGTCTTGGTGAAGTGAGAAAAGGTTGTATGCTGAAGGAATGGTTTAGTTTTGCTTCATGAAAGATTTCTTTCAAGGATCTGACTCTACAAACTTCTATGGAGTCCTACCTATTCAAGTCTAATCAAAGCATGTGATTTTCCTAGTTCATTTGCTTTTGAAATAACACAAAAGTGCCTTTTGCCTCCATTGCATATTTCAGTGTAAGAAGGGAGAATATATAATGTCACCTTCTGAGATGTCTGTACCCATTCAAGTAACTCCAGTGTAGCCACTGTTCCTCCACAGTGACTACCTTAGAAAAACTTCTGGAGGAGCATGATGGGAGGTAGGAGGGGAGTGGAGGGGTTAGAAATCTAACCCCTAAATGAAGTAGTTCTCTGAGTACAAAATCTGTACATCAGCTACACATTGAAGGTCTTCTGTTACGTACATGTTTTATTGGGATTATTTCTGGGAATGATAAACTCCAATACTCAATGCTAATGTCTTTTCTGTGAGGTGTAGGCTGGCAGGAATTTCTCATTTAGTGTGCTTGACAGTCATTTGTCACCACAGGCCATTGTGAGGTTTATCCATAGGCATAACATGGTAGAGAATCATTTGAAAAAAGTATTAATCTTCGTTAGAATGAATTATAATGTGGAACAGATGACAAGGACACAATAATACAATGGATCTTCTGTACCAGAGCCCAGTCTTCTATTAAACTTTCATTCTTGAACACAGATGCATTTATGCACACATGGGATAGTATTGCTCCACTTTTAAAGCTGCTCTGGGGTCACTTTGCTCCAGTGGATAAAAATCTTCTTTCAGTATTCATCCTAAATATATTCACAACTACTTTATATGAAGTTGTTCTTACGCCAGCATTGTCTCATAACATGAACAACTGTTTTCTTCCTAAGGTATTTATAGCAAGAAATCCGACCCTCCTTGCATCCCTTAGTCTTCCTTGTCAAATCTAAACAAGTCAGCACTGGCCTTTATGTTTTTGTCTTTGAAAGGATGCAGAAGCTTGCTTTGGTTTACTCTGTGAGTTAAATCATTTTTTTGGAGGGACTCTGAAGTGAACTACCTAAAAGGAGCACAAGCTGCTCACTATGATTTTTTTAAAATATTTAGATTATAAACTCTTGCAACAAGAAAAATTGGCCCACCAGCAAGTAAGAATGAACAGCTCCTCTGCTTCTGCTGTCGACACCTAGCATAAAGGTTACAACAGCATAACCTACATGATGCATAGAGGAAATGATGAGAGCAAACTGCTGACAAAGTTCTCAAAATTAAATAATCAGAAACAGGAAGCTTGCAGGAGACTTAGTCTGGCAGACTAGCTAGAGGGCAAAGGGGAGCTGTTAGGAACTTTAAGGATCTTGCTTAGTAACTGAGAAGACATTTGTGTTACATGTCACCACAAAGGATATTAAGCCCAGCACTGTGCCCTTCCTTTAAAGACATCTGTCTCTTTTGAAGCAAACTCTTGTGTTTTATGCATTTTTAATGTTTTAATATTTACAGAATCACAGAATGGTTGAGGTTGGAAGGGACCTCTGTAGGGCATCGGTCCAACCACCCCTGCTCAAGCAGGGTGACTGTCCTAGTTTCTAACAG
>WBMW01003508.1:43255-66923 GCA_013396635.1 Penelope pileata | reverse complement strand
GCGCGAGGTCCTCGCTAAAATGATGAGAGAGGGTGAAAATGAAGGCAAAGGACCAACTCTACTGAAGCAGAGATTCTATAGCATTGATTTCAGGTGACAAAAAAAAGTTCTAAATGATGTAAATAGCGAGAGCTATTCTGCTTCAAAGAAGTTTCAGCTGAGCTAGAAAATAGTGTACAAAATATACATGATCTGAAGAGCTATTACCACTTAAAAAAAAAAAAAGTAACTGGAACACAGAGCAATTGCATTATTTGGCCAACATTACATAAAGAATCTTTGGTAGAACCTACTGTTCTAAATTAACCATTCTGACATTGTGGGCTGAGTTGGATTTAAAGAAAGTGTGTGTATTGTAAATAATGAAGCAGCTCATGGTGGGGCTGTATCTTAGTCATGACATCTTTAAATTCATAGCTTTGAGGAAAGATTGAAAATGATTGGAAGTTAAAGGAAAAAATATCCACCTTGAATATGCCTTCATTTCAACAGAATAGTGGCGTGGAGAAATGGGAAAATCAACAGATGTTTTTCCGTTCACGTGATGCAGTTTTTCCTCCAACTTAGTATCTGTCTCTACATTGTGGCAGAGGTAAGAGAATATCAGCTGCTCTATTTCTTTTTTCTTCCACTTTCTTGTAATGCATCCAAGCAAAACAGAATTATTACATAGTAATAAAAAAGTCAGATTTGAATAGGTGACACAGATGTCTTAATCTAACATTGATTCATAAAATAAATAAACCAATTCATAAATTCTGAATTAAAATTTGATTTTATTTTGGAATTTGAAGCTCTCTCCATGGCTTACACTCCTAGAAGATACTGGTCTAAAATCCGCTTCTTATTAATACAGTCCTAGCCTGAAGCCTCATTTTCTTTTTCTGTAGTTTATGCTAGAGGAATGGTAGTCAGCTACCATTTTAACCCACTTCCAGTGCACTCGTTTTCCTATCATTTCTTCTGTTGTCTGAAAAGCTCACACTCATTCACTATTTAGCAAATTTTACTTACAGCTTCCAAAAGTTCTTTATCTGTATAGTTGAATATCTGCCATTGGATCACAGCTGAACCCAGGGCAGGTAGTTTTTAAATGATACTGAAATAGATAGTAGCTCTGTATCTATAAAGAACAGTGCTGTACAAATGAAAGTTCTGCTCTACAAAGTTGCTATTAACAAAGCTTAAACGAATAAGAACAACAACAAAAAAAACCTAATAGAGGAATATTTTTTACAATGAAAAAGGGATCTGAACAATTGTATGCAGTTAATCTATGTGGAGCACAACATCAGCAGCATGTTCTGTTAATCAACACAGTATGGTTGCTAACAGAATGAAGGAATTGTTATTGTTGCCAGCAGAGTTTTACTCCTTTAGGATTGTTCTGAATACTGTCAGTGCCCTTAAGATGTATTCACCTGAATACAATATGCATATGCATAAAAGATGATTTCATTTTCTGTATATTGCTTAAAGCATTTCTCAGTGGCCAGGTAAATGAATGTCTACATTTTGAATAGCATATAAAAGAAATGACCAACAATAATCCCCATTTTCCTTATTTCTACTAAGTGGGTTCTCTAAGCAGTTTTCATGTTTTAATTAATTAAAACTCATACATGGTCTATAAGATTAGCATTATTATTTCTGCTTTATACCAAGGATCTGATACTCAAGAAAAAGAAAAGACAAGAAAAGTGTGAGGAAAGTAATCTTTCTAGCAACAACTACTGCATTAAAACAAGAAATTACCTAAACTGACCACTCAATTTCCTGTCTAGTTAGACTTTATAATAAGCAAATTTATTATAACCAATCCAGATCATTTTCTAAGTTCTATGTTTACATTTTCTTAAGAAAGAAAAGAAATATAGCAGATAAGATTACACTCCTGGCTTGTTGGAAGCAAGGAAAGGCAGAGAAGGGAATGACTGTGAGCTGTAAATAACATCTGTGAATCAAAAAAGACCATATTTACTATTAGTGAAGTAGGGGAGGAAAAGAGGCAGTCCATATCTTCCTCATAACTTGCAAATCCATCCTGGCTGAAGTAGCCTGTGAGATCAAAAGGTTGGAATGGAGCTGTTTACAGGAATTTATTGCTATTCTATATTCTACATTTTCCAAAGCAGGAAGATCCTGAAACACAGAAAGTATTTGTACAGCTCTTGAATTTTAGGAACATAAGTTGTTTTGATATTTCTGCCCCAAATTCAATGAGAACTCCCAGATTTATTATTATTCCTTTTAATTTTTTTCTTATCTCAAAGCTCGCCATGGATTCAGGAAAGACTAATCTTCTTTCTCAGAAATGTCTGTTGTTTAATTATAAGTGCAAGGGGTTCAAGATGAAAGCATCACCAAAATGCAAAATGGAAGCTGAATTACTATGCTCTGCTTTGTCTCTTTGCTGCTCATGTTCTCATGACGAATTATCCAATGCACTAAGGAGCTTTAGAAACTGAAATTTCACTGAAGCATGCAGTGGTTCCTAAGCCATTTAAGTGTTTCTGAAAATCTCTTCAAAACTATCTGTTAAATATCCTTTGACAGTTCTGATTGAAAAAATGAATGTAAAAAATATTTCACAGCTGTTGAATTCTAGTAACATACCATTCTGCCTATTTCCCTGGAAATTTAATCTAGTGCCTGAAAATATATATACTTTTTTTCCTTATGCATTTCAGCTGTAAGAGCAAACAGCTTTTAAAACTTATTTCTTTGTTCTGCGTCCCCTAGAACCTTTTCATAGACTTCAGCAGTTTTGGTTCAGGAAATATGTGATTAAGACTTTCTTGGGTTCTCCTGTCCCCTAATTTCTGTGCTTCCTCCCCTCTCCAACCCTGTTGGCAGCTAATCTATAATAAAAGTTAATTTTGAAAAGCCAGCTCCATAATATTTATACAATGAAGTCAAACACTGAATGAAACACACTTGTAAAAACAACAGTGGCCTTTTCCTTATGCAATATAGGATGTGGTCAATCATTTGGCAATTCAGTTTTGGCACGTCATGAACTATTTATTTGTTAAATCCATTTCTTGAGACGGCAAAAATTCTGGTAAGGCTTTTCCTTTCTTTTCCTCTTTGACTTTTTTTTTTGTTCCTTTCTACTCCTTCCACTGGAAGCTATTAAATTTACAGAGCCTGATTTTTATTTCACACTGAAACATGTACTATTGTATCGATAAATATTTAATGGTGCAGGAGTTCAGTGGATATAGCCTCATATGTTTCTTTTAAGAGGGTGTTTTATTGCCTGGTGAGTGCACTGTGGTCAGCTGTGCAAGGAAAAAACAAACCCCAAACAAAAACTTCCCACCAAAAGGTTGTGGGTTGAGTTTCAGTTTGCAGACAGTATGAAGAAAAAAAAGTAACAACATATTTTTCTGAGGGTCTCAGACTTGGCATTGCACAGACAAATCCAATTGAGACGAACAACAGGGGCATTATATAGATCATAAAAGAATTTGAGCTCAGAAAGACAAGTGCTAGAAAAGATAAAGTACTGAAAAGGAGCTCTCAAAAAAATGTCAAAAAAAGAAAGGAAAAAGGCAAACAATTTTTGATGAACCTGTTCATTTTCTGTCATAGTTTTGTTGTGACACGCATATATTCAGACTATAACACTAGTTTAAATGCTCATGCAAAGACATTTTAAGACTTTCTAGAACAACAGCATTTGAAATGTTATTTTAGCTAAGATGTTAAATCATTTAAACTGGTCTGCAAAACTGTTAACATGCCTTTTACCTAATGTAGCACTTGAAACTATATGGAATAGCATTGAAAAGTGAAGATCAAATCATAGCAAAGGAAGAAATCCCACCAGCACATGATAATGTCAATTGCCTTCCTTATTTTTTATTCTTATTTGAGACATCTCCAGATCCACTTGCTGACTAAACAGGCTTAGCATCCTCAAAGTTGCATTATTTAATTGTAAGCGTTCATTTAGAATTTCTGAATAAAGAATAACTTCTAGTTAGGAGGTTAAAGATTCCTTACCTAGCTATCTAGTCTCGATTTCAGCTGCAAGCCACATATGTAATTTGAGAAATCTGAAAAGTCACTCACGTTTCATAAGAAAATAGTAAGCCAGCACCATCTACACAGAGAATTAGGGTAAAACTCTTTAAGAATTTGTAATTTAGAAATCTCCTGCAAGTGTGATAAATAAGATCAGTCAATGATACCTTACAGGCAATGCTGCCTTCTGATTTATGGTTAAGATTCAGTAGCTGGTAAGCTTACTCAATATCTTTGTTATAAAATAAATGTTTTAAGACTAATGGAAGAATCTTTGAGGATATTACCTCAGCTTCAGCAAATTAGTTGAGCAAAAACCATGTACCATTTTTCTCAAAACATGCTTACTTAACTTACTTGAATAAAAATTGCAAGATGTCCAACAACCTGCTGCTCTGATGGAAAATAGTATGGGTGAAAAATAATGGATAAGAAAAGCTAGAAAAGAATAATTAAAAGGATGTTTAAAAGCACAAAGCTACATTGAAAGGAAAACAATCAGCTTGTAATGAAACTTCTGAACTGTTTTCTCTCTGACTTCCTGGGGTTTTGACTGCTGGACAATGAAAATATCCTGAACTCAGGTTTCTGCTACCCAAAGAGCACGTATGTATCACTAATTGGAAATCACAAATATCCCTCCAGAAATTTAAACATTTGCAATTAGTACTAGTATTCTGACAATAACAAGTATAGATGGAACTTACTGTGTTATATGTGGGGAAGACCTCTCTCACAAATATGTCATGATCTGATTGGTGTAGCATGTCTGAGTTCTCATGTCTTTATAGACTTTATTTAAACACTCTATCTAATTTGAGTGTTGAGAGGTGTAGATTATTTTAAGACATACTGCACTGAATAGAAGCTACAAACCGAGCTTTGGGACATTTAAATTAAATTCCTGCAAGGCAGTGCAAACATTGTCCAGAAAATGACCTCTAAGTAAATGGTTTCCCTACGTCATACATTTCTCAAATTCTCAATTCATCATCACAGTTAAATATACATTTTTTCTCTCAGCATTAGTCAAGAGCAAACTTGAACCCCACAACCAAATGAAGTAGTTATTTGGAATGATGAATAGTACTTTTTTTGTTTTTTCTTGGTGAGGAAAAAAAAAAAGAGTGATGATTATCTGAACTTCTTATTTTACCTGTAATATAAAATAAGAAGCCCTTAGGGGGCTTATCTGTTATATTTTTAGAATAATTGAATTATTTATTCAATTTTTATAGTAAAAATCTGCTTTATATTTCTAGCAAACAGGAACTGGTACCTCCAGCTTTAAGCCATAATACAGGTGATCTTTCTAAACTCCCTTTTACTTTGGTTCCTTGAATGTAACCAGAATCCCTTGTGGTTGTGCAAAACTATAATGAAGAAGCCCAAACATATTTGTTAAATGTCATTCAGTAGCTCAATGTGAATTGAAGAGGTGAAGCTAGAGAAAGAACATTCACGTTAGAATTTGCAGACTGAAATTATTCAGTTAAAAATCTATACTCCAGAGGGTGTTTTAGAAATTGTTTTACTTTCCACTTCTGTGAAAAGTGCTTTTATGCAAATTTCATACAGGAGAAGTAATATTTTTATGAACACTAAAATGTGGGGTTCAGATGAGAAAAGTTCATTTTCTTCCCAGATTGTGTTGGTTTTATCACAGAAATTGTACCATTTCATTTTCAATTCAAAACCATGGTTTTCAGTTACCTGACCCAAAGAAGAATTTCCCTGGATGTAACAGACAGCTTCTTTAATTTACAACAGCTCCATTTCAAAATCAAATGAACTGATTTCACATCTCTTGTTTCCCACTGACTATACTGAGAGAATATCTCACAGGAAGCCATATGAGTCAGTACCTCACACAACTGAACTCCATTACTTTCATGGTTTTCACAGAGAGATTTACCCAGTCTTTCTGGCTTCGGTTTTAGCTAAATTTAAATGGTGCTATCTTTACTGTATTTCTGAACAGATTGAAACTGATATACTGTAAATTGTTCAAGGCAACCTTTGCCCACAGTATTATTAAAAACCTTAATCCAGAACTTTGGGCTTGTTTTGGTGAGCAATTACACTGAACCTCTGAAGCTCTGTAGACTGACAATTATGTGTGCATTTAAATGATAGCAAGAGTGTGAAAAAGAGATTATCTTATATGTTTGCCGTACTGAGCAGATAAACTACTTACTACTTCCACAGGCCAAAGGTTAAAAGAGTAAGATCTTGAAATGCAGTGAGCGAAAGATTAATTTCAATTCTTCATACATTTAACTTTGAAGTTATTTTTGATTTATACATTAATTCTCTCCTTATTGTATCACAGTTCTTTGTTATTGTCATTATTTTCAGTCCTGATTTTAATTAAACATTTTTCTTTAGTAGATCCTTTAGATAAGTGAAGAGGTGAGAAGAATATCCACAGCAGTTGTGGTTGAAAATCTCTCCAGGAATTCTGACACCAATAACATCTAAATACTGTATTTAAAGTGAAGTCTAAGTTACATGAATTTTTGCAATGCAATAGAAGCAAAAAGTAAGAAAAAATATATTTAGTTGAAAATAGAAAGGAGATCAGGGAATGATATGAAGGAGAGGACAGTGCTGAGACTTCGACATTTCATACTTGCTGAACATATTGATATAGAGAGGATAATTCAGCAAAACACTCCTGAGCATAATATTTCACTTTTATCTAACACAACAATGTGGGATACAGTATTGGCAAGCAATAGGTTTTTCTCTTCTGACGGCAGACCACATCCGTATCTTTCTTTACTCTGTAATTACATAGAAACTTTGGTTTGTGAATTTGTATTTTTGCTCCAGATTTCTACAATTCTTTTTCTCAAACTAGCTTTCTCCTCCAACTGTCACACAAACACTGTAAGTGCAGAATACAACTGCTATGTTTTCCTTTCTCCCCCTTGGCCTGGTGAATAAATCATCTCTGAACTTTGACATGGGATTCGTTTCTCCAATGTCTTATTTGTTTGGCAAAACTTGAGTTTGAGGTTGCAAGTCTTTTTCATTGATTTTGCTCTTAGATGCAGCCTGATCTAATTACTCTGGTCATATTTTCTCCTATTTCTTAGCTGTCATTTCCATAAACAGAAATGTTTAAATAAATTGAGACATAAAGCTCATAGAAAATCACAGACAACAATACATTTTACCAATTCATATTTTTACCAGAACCATCCCTAGGATATCCAAGTGTTTAATGGATGGGGTAAGAATCTACCAAGCAATTTTGCCTTTTATCAAAATAGATTTGAAATCAGATTAGATGCAATTAACTAAGAACACCAGATATAAAGTCATGTCATAATAAAACAAGAGCAGGATTTTCCAGTGCTTGCAGTTCTAGCCTAAACAAGATACTGTGTATGAAATACGGAAGACAACATGCTAGGAGAATGAAAAGAGAGAAACAGCCGTATGAACAATTTAGGCTATATCATGTTCTAGTTTCAACTAGAAGAAATCTCTCACTCTTACTTTTAATGGCGTCAGCTGTCAGCTCTGGACTTAAGCAATGGAGATTTCTTCTTTACTTTTTATAACGCTATTTTTCAAGTGAGAGAAAATACTGAGAAGTGTAGACAAGGTAGAAGTTACTTAGCCAATGGGCACATAGAAAGACTAATCTAGAAATTGTCAGGTCTCAAAGTTGTTCTCAATTTTTTATCTTTCATTTAAATAGGACTATTTTTGTTTCATATGTAGAGGTTTTGATAATGCTCTGACAATTTGGCTTAAGTCAATTGTACCTGAACGTGCTTAGTCTTTCATCCACCAGAAGACGTAGCAGTCATATCTGCTGGCAATAAATGGTGATGAATACCTTCTAGTCAAATGAGATTTTTCAAAAGATTGTAGTTGCAAAGAAGCTCAGTAACAGGCCTGACATAAGCTGATTATACTTCTTGGAAATGAACCAGCTTAGATAGCCTTATTATTCTCAAATATCTTGTTTTTAAGCTTACTTGCTTCCATTGATAACTGCATACAAGATTCTTAACCTACAGGTGAACACAAGCTTGGCTCTTTTCAGTGTTAGATATAGTTGATTCCTGCACGCCTGTGAAGTTATCTAGGATTTGGGGTACATGGTGGAAGATTTTACATTACTTTGATGATGATAATGTCTCCTAGCATCTGTAATCCCAGAACTCCCCATCTACTCTGCCCTTGTGAGGCCCCATCTGGATTACTGCATCCAGGTCTGGGGCTCTCAAAAGAGGAAAGATGTGGAGCTTTTGAAGAGGGTCCAGAGGAGGGCCACAAGGATGACCAGAGGACTGGAGCACCTTTCCTATGAAGACAGGCTGAGGGAGATGGGCTTGTTCAGCTTGGAAAAGAGAAAGCTTCAGGGAGACCTAATTGTGGCCTTCCAATATCTAAAAGGAGCTTATAAACAGGAGATAAATGAACTTTTTACAAGGGTAGTTAGTGATAGGACAAGAGGTAATTCTTTTAAAATAAAGGAGGGAAGATTTAAATTAGATGTTGGGGAATTTTTTCACTGAGAGGGTGTTGAGGTGCTGGAACATGCTGCCCAGAGAGGTTGTGGATGCCCTGTCCCTGGAGGTGTTCAGTGCCAAGTTGGCTGGAGTCCTAGGCAGTCTGATATAGGGCTTGATATAGTGGCTGCCAACCCTGCCTGTGGCAGGGGAGTTGGTACAATATGATCTTTGAGGTCCTTTCCAACTCAAGCCATTCTATGATTCTGTGACAAGAGAAGGCTCTGAGGAGACTGCGTTGCAGCCTTCCCACGCATGAGGGGAGCTTATAAACTGGAGGGAGACTGACTTTTCATGAGGGCAGATAGTGACAAGACAAGTAAGAATGGCTTTAAACTAAAAAAGGGGAGATTTAGGTTAGATGTTAGGGAGAAATTCTATACTTAGAGGGTGGTGAGATACTATAACTAGTTGTCCAGAGAAGTTGTGGATGCCCCAGCCCTGGAGGTCTTCAAGGCCAAGTTGGATGGGGCCCTGGGCAGCCTGATCTAGTGGGTGGCAACCCTGATCATGACAGAGGGTTTGGAACTAGATAGTCTTCAAGAGCCCTTCCAACCCAAGCCATCCTATGAGTCTATGATTCTATGAACTCTGCTCTGGAATTATGCACCTGGAAAGCAAAGATTTTAAGATCTGGTGCTGCATTACTGCATGACAGATGCAGTCAACACTATGCTTCTTAAAAATTTTTCATTTTATTTTTTATTATTATTATTGTATCAGGGAAAGGTTGAAAAGAATAAAATATGGGTCTATTCCTTCAGGTAGCTGAGTTGATACGAAATAAGCCATGGTGCTGCTTGTGTCTATTTGACCTTACTAGAAAGAGTGTGTGTGGGCAGGAAGAGATGAGAATGGAACTTGAAAGAGTGTTCTCTAGGGGCTCACAAATCTGATCATTTAAAGCTGATTTATTTGATTCTGTTGCTCTCATACTCTACAATTACAATTTGTCTTTGCTCCTTTCATATTATTCTCGACCCCTTCGTGCAACAACCATATTAGTCCAGATAATTATTTTAACAATTTAAGTTAGCTTTCTTTAGTCATTTAAGAATTCTGTTCTCTCTCTCTCTTTCTCTCTCTCTCTCTCTCTCTCTCTCTCTTTGGTGATGTTTATTTTCCTAGACCATTTTCTCATACCCTTTCCCTTTTAGCTATTGATTTATAATTTCTCCAGAGACATAAATAATGATAGAAGAGATGAAGGGGTCACTTCAAAGAATATTTTACATTTTATTTAGGATCTCAAAGCACTTTTTAAACAGATATTCTAAGCATTACAGTTTCTCTGTGCATTCAGGCAATATTATTATCTCCATTGTACAGATATAGCAGAGGCAGAGCCAGGACTACACTACAAGACAGAGAAAACATCTTTGATATTAGCAAAGAAGCAAAGAATCTAGACATTTGATCTCAGAAGCTAGCCAGATCTTTTTTTTTTTTTTTTTTTTNTTTTTTTTTTTTTTTGTATGTGAACTGTGGCAAAACAAAAATAAAAAGATAGACATGGAAACAGACCTCTGAACAAAGCAGTAGATGGTACCTTTTCACTGGCAGCCAAAAGAGGGATTGAGAGTAAATGCTCAGGCTAATTTGATTACTGTGGTTTCTTTGATTTGTTTCTTTTAAGGAAGATGGCACATTATCATTGCCCAGAGTAGGCACATATGTTATATCTGCAAATTCCACATAGATGTGGAAATGCCATTTTTGCAGATGTGAGCTTACCATGACAGGAATAGGATTTATTTCTTGCCTCTCATTAACATCAACAAGTGTAGCATTGCTGTCATGTGTTATCACAACTGCTGACAGTTCACACAGAATCACAAAATCACAGAATTGTAGGGGTTGGAAGGAACCTCTAGAGATCGTTGAGTGCACCCCCCTGCCAAAGCAGGCTCCCTACAGCAGGCCGCACAGGTAAGCATCTGGACGGGTCTTGAATATCTTCGGAGAAGGAGACTCCACAGCCTCCCTGGGCAGCCTATTCCATTGCTCCATCACCCACACTGTGAAGAAGTTCTTATGCATGTTGGTGTGGAACATCCTATGCTCCACTTTGTGGCCATTTCCCCTTGTCCTGTCACCACACACCACTGAAAAGTCCGGCCATGTCCCTTTGCCTCCTGCACTTTAGACATTTATAGACATTGATAAGATCCCCTCTCAGTCTTCTTCTTCAAGGCTGAACAGACCCAGTTTAACCACCCTTTCCTCATAAGGAAGATGCTCCAGGCCCTTTATCATCTTTGTGGCCCTCTGCTGGACTCTTTGCAGGAGATCCCTGTCTTTCTTTTTGTACTGGGGAGCCCAGAACTGGACACAGTACACCAGGCGAGGCCTGACCAGGGTGGATTAGAGGGGGAGGATCTCCTGCTGGCCACACTCTTTTTAATGGACTCCAGGATACCATTGGCCTTCTTGGCCACCAGGGCACACTGTTGGCTCATGGTCAAACCCCAGGTCCTTCTCCACAGAGTTCCTCTCCAGCAGGTCATTCCCCAACCTGTACTGATGCATGTGGTTATTCCTCCCCAGATTCAAGACTCTACACCTGCTTTTGTTAAACCTCATGTGGTTTCTTACTGCCCAACTCTCTAGCCTGTTCAGGTCTCGCTGAATGGCAGCACAGCCTTCTGGCATGTCAGTCACTCCTCCCAGCTTTATATCATCAGTGAACTTGCTGAGGGTGGACACTATCCCATCATCAAGGTCATTGATGAAGATAATGAACAAGACCAAGCCCAGCACCGACCCCTGGGGAACACCGCTAGTTACAGGCCTCCAACTGGACTCTGTGCCGCTGATCACCACCCTCTGAGCTCGGCCAGTCGGCCAGTTTTCAATACACCTCACTATCCACTCATCTATCTCACACTGTCTCAGCTTCATTATCAGGATGTTGTGAGAGACAGTATCAAAAGCGTGGCTGAAGTCAAGGTAGGCAACATCCACTGCTCTCTCCTCATCTATCCAGCCAGTGATGTCATCATAGAAGGCTACCAGGTTGGTTGAGCACAATTTCTCCTTGGTGAATCCACGCTGACTACTCCTGATAACCTTTTTCTCTTCCAATTGCTCGGAGATGGCATGCAGAACAAGCTGCTCCATCACCTTTCCAGGGACAGAGGTGAGGCTGACTGGCCTGTAGTTTCTGGGATCTTCCTTCTTGCCCTTTTTGAAGACCAGAGTGACATTGGCTATCCTCCAGTCTTCAGGCACTTCTCCTGTTCTCCAAGACTTGTCAAAAATGATAGAGAGAGGTTCGGCAGTCACCTCTGCCAGCTCCCTCAGCACATGTGAATACATCCCATCAGGGCCCACAGATTTGTTCACATTGATCCCACCCACATGCTCCCCGACCACCCCCTTGTCAACCAAAGGGAAGCCCTCCATTTCTGGGACACTCTCTCTTACCTCCAGGGTCCAGGAGTTGTGAGGGGAAGTCTTTGAAGTGAAGACCAGGCATTCGGTATCTCCGCCTTATCAGCATTCCCTGTTACCAGGACCAGTTCAGTTGTCTTATTTCCCCTATACATCCTTCACTTGTATGAATAACAAATCAATCAGGTACTCCAAATTACAGAGTATACATTAAACAAGTTGTCTAAACATTAGACTAGAACTATGGCTTATCTGCTATGATAAGCTAACACAGTCCTTAAAAGTTATTGTTCCTGTTGGGCAGATAGTCTGTTGCAGATAGTGATAGGACAAGGGGGAATGTTTTTAAACTAAAAGAGGGGACACTTAGACCAGATGTTAGTTTTTTACTCAGAGGGTGATGAGGCACTGGAACAGGTTGCCCAGAGAAGTTGTGGATACCCCATCCCTGGAGGCATTCAAGGCTAGGTTGGATGGGGCCCTGGGCAGCCTGATCTAGCGGGTAGCAACCCTGCCCGTGGCAGGGGAGTTGGAGCCGTATGATCTTCAAGAACTCTTCCTACTCAAGCTATCCTATAAGTCTATAATTCTATGACTTCCAAATCTTCCTGTAGAGATCCTTCATTAGGTGCTCCTTTGCTGTTCATTAACATATGTCTAGTAAAAATATGAAGGTGACAAGGAGAGATGGAAAATTCTCCTGCTGAGGAACACGTCTAAGAGCTAGAAAGAAATCTAACAGAAATGTAAGAATAAAAAGTGCAATCCAGAATGAAGATGGATATGAAATATTGTAAATACGTTCAGCCCATCACTGTTCTGTCCAGAAGACATCTTGTTCTTTCATACGAAAAGTTAATATTTGCAGTGACTTAGGGCCAGAACTCTATTCTTTTTAGGTAGGCAGTTGTTTCCAAAGTACTCTCTGTATATTTTATTTCTGGCTCAGAAATACTTTTTTTTTTTTTTCTTAAGTCCATAAATTAGACTTAAGAAGATCTTTAAGCTACAAAATCAATTACTTTGTGAAAGAGCAAAAATATTGAGCTAGATCACAGAGCTTTTCTCTACTATGATTCAGAAGACAGCTTCTGTTTATAGGGTATGAGGAGTGGGAAGAGCTCCACTGTTTTATGCAATTTTAGAAGCACAGTTGTATTTTGTAAAGAAAATCAGCAACCATTAGAAATATAAATATTAACAGTTTGAAAGAATTGCCATATTCTGAGTTTGGGGGCTTATGAGTCTTTCTATTTCTTCTACTCCTACTCTAATATAACAAAATTATTAATTAAAACCTCAGAATCTGAGTTTAAATTTAAAATAAATCAGAAAGTTGCCTCATTTTTCTTAAATAAAATCTATTTCTGTTATTTCAATTCATTTTATTTGTTTATTTGTTGATCTGCTTTTTAATTTAATTACTCTTAGAATGCAAGCTTTTCTTTAAAAGAGTTAGGTCTTTGGAACAGACGAGTTTCAAAATGAAGGGCTTTCTTACCTTGCAATAAAGCTTAGAATTTTACAGAAATGCATATGACAGCGTATAGATAACATGACAAAAATTACATACAAAACCTGATACATTTTTGGTATAAACCCTTTGCCAGTTACCTAAGGAAAAAGCAACATTGATGTAACTCTGTTGTGCTTTAGTTGTACAACCTTTATGCATATTTAAGTCACACATATCAAATAAATATATTTTTAGATCAACATATTACATAATGTTGTAATTTCAAATGCTTTGTTTATAAGATTTTGTGAATTATTTTTATATTTTGGGTTTGGAAAGCTTTAACAACTGGATCCCACTGCAGTTCAAGGACTGAATTATTCGTACTACCGCAGCATCAAAACTATAACCTAGACTGGACAGTTGAACCAGACCTCTGAGATGAAGCATTTAATTGCATTGCCATCTAGTGGCAGTCACAGTGTGATCTTTAATTCCAGCTTCCAAGGTTTATTTTTGAACTCTTTCCATCTGACATCTTTGAAACCTATCATTGCTTCTTGCTAGCAGAGGAAAACAACCCACATAATTGAGTTAGAAATGTGGTCTGATTCATTCCAGCTGACTTCCTTTACTAAATTACATTTTGACTACATTTCTGTACAGTGTGTAATGTTAGTTCCAGTAGTTCCTTAAACAATTTCCAACATAGTTTATAAGACATAACAAATAAACAAGAAACAGGCACCAGTGGTGAAAACAAAGTTTTAGTATTCAGTGGCTTTGGTTTTCTTCCTGCTTTGATAAATCGTGTGACCCTGGGTAAATCACATAAACTTTTTGCTGCCTTTGTAAATATGGCCTTGGCTTACTTATTGGTTTCTAAGGGTTTTTTTGAGTTTTAGTTAATGAATTTCATGCTAATCTCTTTTAAAAAGTGAAAATTAAAGAAGCTAGACAAATCTGGAGTATTGCATTATCTTTAGCATGATTTGCTTATTGGTGTGACACATTTCCCATTGTATCGATGGGCTGTAACTGGCAATCGCACACCTCACTCAGTACCTAAAATAAGTACTTCCAACATAGCTGGGAGGAACACAGAGCATTTATATTTTCCAGACACGAAAATTTTCCTGTTGTAGTAAGGTCAGGACATTCATTTCTTAGTGTTACCAGTTCCTAAGGGCTATTTATGCTGTTAGTTCATTTTGCTTGCCTGTCAGAGACTTGTCTTCCTGGGACTGTCAAACATTTGAGAACATTCTTTTTCTGCATTTCTCTCTGGACCAAGGAACATCAAAACTGCATAGATTTATCCCTTTTACAAACAACTATTTATTTCTTTGGTTTTAGAATAAAAAGATCATCTGGAGCAGTTGCAGTACAGTCATCATTAGCCTAAATTTCACATTTGTGACAGGATGTCAGGTTTGCTTTTGTTGACTGTTGGACTCATACTGGAAGATGTCAGCTCATGACTCAAATCCATGGAACAGAAGGGAGACTGTCTCTGAAACATGGAAAAGTAAATGAGGAACATCTCTCTTTGAATGTGGATATAATCACCTCAGAGTTCAGAAGACTTGCTATGCAGAAGAAGGATTTAGGAGAAACACCAAACTCCTAAATATATTACATAAAGTTCAGAGGATTTGGCACTATATTGGACCTGAGGAATAGGTGAGAGTGAAAGGATCATTCTCGTGGTAAATCTGAGTGCACTTGAGTTAGTTATATCTCCCTAAACAAGAAAAAACTAGTAGGGCAAATTTAGGAAGAAAAGATGGCTCAGGAGAAAGCTTACATGCAAGGCTTATGTAATCCATAAAGAAAAACACAGAGAAGTTAGTCTGAATTCTGATAGTTTCTAGCTTTGTGATCACAGAGTACATATGAGCTGCAGATGCTCAGATTTTGTGATTTCTCTAACATGCTGAAGATCAAGTCCCTGAAATTTTACCCCAAATATCTCCTAAAACAAAACAAAACAAAAAATACCCAACAGATAATTCTGATTCTGCTAATGCTCTAAATCAGAGCAGTAGTGTTAAATGAATATTTAACTGACTGAAAATTTCTTATGAATAGAAAGTTAAGAAGTAGTTCAGAATTAATATTAGAAAATGGCTAAGTGCTTAGGTCCTTTGGCTATGTAAGATAGAACAGCTATCAGGTTTTCTCGTGGTTTTAGTAGAAAGTCATTTATGTAAAAAATATACATAATCTTCCCAAGGTAAAAGCGTTCATTCAGTCATTAGGGACAAGATTTAAAGCCAACATTTGTTTCTGTGCTTCACCACTGGCTCTGTTCCTTACTGGAAACATAGCCACTTCTGAGCATCGGTGTCAGTGTGACTACTCAGTATTGTTTGACTTGAACTGCATTAATTTCTGGCATGAGTTTTTGGATAGAATTCCAGAATTCCTGGAAGGCTTGGAGACCAGCAGCAATAGCATCACCTGATATTTTATGATGCCAGCTCCAAATTCCCACCACTAGCAGTTTCTAAGAACCCTAATGAGTGTAATGAGCAACTGATGGAAATTGCCTCTCTTTTAACAGCAATAGAAAAATCAAAAAGTTTTAAATGATCTAACAATATCTCAAAAAATAATCAGAAATTAATTGCCTAGAGAACTGCATAGTCAGTTTTGATTTATTTATATTTTTTGTGGCTGGTTGAGATTGAAAAATCCTTCTGAGCATGCCCTTGCATTGTAAATTCTATCACTTAGATTTTCTGATCACAGCTTTCCATAACTCTGAGCCATGGAACAACCTTGAGGAATTACGGTCATTTAATCAGCACTGAGCATTTCCAAGTTCAGCCTTCAAGCAGTGATACCAAAACTCCTATTCACAAATGACAGATGAACTCACTTACTCCATTGCCTTCTGTATAGTGATACTTTACAAATAAGCTAAAGTTTGCCCTTCTCAGCAAAGCAGAGCTTATCTGCTCAATGACCTTCTAAGTTTTTCTTATTTCTTTTCAGTCAGTTTATAACAAATAGTTCAATAGCATTATAAAGCTGATGAACCTGAGAGAACAACAAAGGATTAGACTTCAAGATGAGGTATAGTTTCCAGAAAACATTTGCTTCTAGAAAGTTGAAAGTTGAAAATCTGTGATCAGCCTACTGATATACAGTACAGCTTCATAAGCTACTTAGCTATCTGGCCATTAGCAAAATGGGACATTTCCAATAAAGGTCCCATGATGTTGTGACTCTAATTAGTGAAGATCTAGTTACAATGCAAGTTTCCGCTCTTCTATACTACATCCCCTTGTTATATTTTTCTTCTTTAAATCTCTTTGTGGAGTTCTTCTATTATAGAATAGAAGAGGATATCTACACTGCCATGAATCACCAGTGTTTCAGACTGGGATGGAGGGCTATCCGCACCATGCACACTCTCCGGACAGGTTAAGTGCTCCAGCCTCTGATCATCTTGTGATCTGTGTACATGCTCAGGTCAGTATTTTTAGTTTGTCTTTGTTATAGCACTGGGAATCATAGAATCATAGAAACACTAGGTTGGAAAGGACCTACAAGATCATCTAGTCCAACAGTCCTCCTATCACCATCCCTACCCACTAAGCTACTAAATCATATCCCTTAGCACCTCATCTAGATGCTACTTGAACAGCACCAGGGACGGTGACTCCACCACCTCCCTAGGCAGGCCATTCCAGTGCCTGACCACTCTTTGAGAGAAAAAGTTTTTCCTCATATCCAATCTAAATCTTCCTTGGCGCAACTTGTGGCCATTCCCTCTTGTCCCATCAGTAGTTATCTGGGAGAAGAGGCCGACTCCCTCATCACCATCACCTCCCTTCAGGAAGTTGTAGAGTGTGATGAGGTCTCCCCTCAGCCTCCTCTTCTCCAGACTAATTTTTGTATTTTGTATATAGGTTTGAATTTTACTTAAAAAATTTACAAGAATTCTGGCTACAGATCTAGGGACAAGTTAATTCTTGGTCTCACTTTAATGACCTCTTTGTGAACTCAAGTCTTCTGGGGAAGCCGATATTTTGTGAACTGAAGAAGCGTGCCTGAGAGTAGTTGCACTGTACTCTGTCATGGAGATTTTACTTCAGCATTCTCTTTTTTTTTTTTTTTGCTTTCTTTAATGCAAACCAAGAGTAAGAATGAAAGCTGAGATATGCTTCTTGTGCATAATGATAGCAACTTCTAAATAGTTCATGTAACGGAGACTGTTACACATTCCTGAACGTGCTATTGTAAATGTATCATCAGCACATGCTCTCCAAACATCATATTAGGAAAAATATTTTTGCCAGCTGATCCACTTATCTAAAATACAAGATCTTGTATTGTGTCTTGCCTCTCATCAGGGAAAGAAAAGCTTCAAAAAGATCAAAATTGTACTGTATATTCTGTACATCAATGAGAGTTCATGTCCAATGGAAGCTCTGGAGAGCTAATATGGATTGAATTGGAAAAAAGAATGTTCCTATGCTTGGAGTTTGTTTATATCACTCAGTTCAACATGAAACAAATGAATGTTACAACTACAAAATTATGTAAAGAGCCATTGACACAGAATATGGAAAAGTAGTAAGGAAATCTGAGCGTTTGTCACAATTGCTTTCTTGCTTTCTCCAAAAAACTGAGGGAAACTTTCATATCTGTATGTAGATATATATATATAGTTGTAGGAAAGTTGGTAATTTTAAACATTGTTGAGAGGTCTTGAGCATTTTTTATTTTGAGAATTGTAAAAGAAAAGAAAACAAGTAAACTCTCTACCACATTCTCAGATTTTAGAATAAGGGGGATGGAACAGATGGAACAGAACAGAGAAAAGTGATGAGCAGAAAAAAAATTGTCTTAGTGATATAAAAACATGTACAAAATTAATGAGAGAAAAATATTAATAATGCTACAGAAGCTTAGTTATGAATCAATTTAAATTAAGCTCTGATTTATCAACTAGATGAAGTCTATAGCCACATTACAGTGAGATTACAGAAGTCAAGGTAAAGTCATACCTCTTAAAAGCATGTTTTTAAATTCTTCTCAGTCACTGCAGTAAATATAAAGCAATAAACTATTATCTACAGGTGGATATGTTATGTCCATAAGCAGTTGATATAGACGTGCATAATTCCAGACAATTGTGCCAAAAGATATAGCCCTAATGGACTTTTGAACTGGAACTTAGACTTAATCTAGTATCTCTTATTTTTTGTTCAACCAGTTAAAGTCAGTAAAGTGTCAGCCAGTAAAGTCAGTTAAGTGTCAGCCAGTTAAAAATTTATAGATCAGGATTTTCTTTTTACGTAGATTTTGATGATCCTAGTAAACACCCCCTTGAGAAGGTGGTCTAATAAAATATTTTTGTGTCATTTACATCTGCCTGCAAGCCTAAGCTAGCCTATGCTTTATCATAGTGATACTTTTTTTTTCCTCTGTGTCAAACTAAGATGACAGTCTGAATTCAGACTTACAGTAACAGATAAAGACAGGTCATTACTTACTAGGTTACATATTTTCTTTCCTTTCTTTGTAAGGTTATATTAGCATTTGCAAAGAACAGGCAATTACTTTGTCTTTTGTAATGGATCAAGTACGTTATTTTTTTTGTCCTTTTCCTCATCAGTACATTTTTTTCTTTGTAACCGTTACTAACATCACAAATGCTTACTTCCACTATTGTTTATAATCTCCTCAGGCCTTAATTAACTTTACTGGACTTTGAAATCATTGGTATGATGATTTCCTTATTATTTTTTGCCAGCAGCTTTTTCCTAACTGCTTGAAAATAAATATCTCACAGTGCAGTTCACTGAAGAAACATAATGTTGCTAACCAAATTAATTGTTTGGATATATTATACCTTTCCTATTGAGCATCTATTGCATTAACCTCTGACCTTCCAAATATTTAACAGTTAAAAGTAATGAGATACTCAGTGCCCTTTGTTTCTTTTAATAGTTGTTTCATTCAGGTGCTTTTCCTTAAAGATCTTAGTATTCTTCAATTACAAGATTCTGGAATTCAGTCTTGTTTGACCCAGTAACTATCAGTAATCTAAAGCTGCTAGTATTGTCAGTAGACAATTAGACATTTTTTCAATGTCCTTTGTTATGCTGAGATCTTTACTGAAAATTGCTGGAGATTCAGGTCTACATGAATTCAATAACTAGTTTCAGAAAATAAAGAAATATATATTTTTCTGTGGACCTAAAGGGATGAAATCTTAGAGTTCTTCTATATCAATACTACCTTAACTATCTATTATTTTGCAAAATATTTTTGGCAGACATTAAATACTGATAGTCAGCTGAGCTCTGAACTGAACTCATCCACGTGATAAAGCTGAATATCTGTGTGCTCTTACTGCAGCACTCAGTCATGCAGACAATGCCTACTGCAGATTAGAAAAAGTTAACTGATCTTTGTTTCCTTCTACCTTTTTTTTTTTCCATTCAGCATGAAAATGCTGTTCAGAGATGAAGTTTCCATTTCTTTTCTTTGGAATGGCCTTTTAAACTGAAAAATATTAAAATAATCTGTTTCAGAGAAAGAACACATGCACAAGTAGCACAGTAAACCAAGATTTTCATCACATAGTTGGATAGGATTTTGCGTAGCAAAATTGACAAAATAATGCTTCCTCAAATGTGTGTGTTACCCTTCAGGGGGTTGGTTGTACAATGAGCAAGAGTTAACCTCAGGGAGCAGAACTATATTGTACACATATGTAATGCACTAGAAGTGAAACAGCAGAATGACAGCTCTAATACATGCTGCAGGGCAACGTCCTACAATGAGAATGGAATTGCTCTATGTCTGAAATTCCAGGGAAATCAAATAACTTACTACTATATGACTGTGAAAATCTCATCGTTTCTGTTGTTTTCCACTCTATCCTTTGCACATATTTTGTTAAAAATGATTTAAGTTCATTCTGGAGTAGCCAGAAGCCAGTGAGTCACTAGACCCAGATACAAAATACTGACAGTCCAGCAGAGTAGTTTTATAATGTAAAGCAGACTAGAATATAGTGTTCATGCATTGCTGTGCATTCTTAGTTTTCCTTCTTCCTTTTCTTCTTGTTTTCCTATACATTATCTACATTTATTTAAATGCTAATCTTCTCATGCAAATGAGTATGGAGAAGAAACAGAGATAGTCAAGCTGAAGGAGAATTAACTTTCATGCAAGACTAATCATTAGAATGCAGATAACATTCTGTTGAGTGGGTTTTTGGAATGTTTGTTTCAAACATATTTTAAGTTTCTTCCTGGAACAATTATTTTGAAACTTCATGATTACAGGAACAGCACTGCAAAATGTATACATTTAAGACTGTTGTTATTTACTTTTTTCATTGTGACAGCTTTCTGTCCGGTCTGTTTTGATGACTTCTGCTTTAAAGGGGTGATATCCTAAATGTAAGATGTAAGACAGTGGGGAGATGTTGAGGAGGAAAAGGATGCACAGCACATAGCAAGGTATTCCTTTCCAAGTGCTACATTACTTAGGTCAGTTTCATGCTTGTATTTAGCAGAAGTCCTGAATGACTCATGTCGATCAACTTTACTGCAGCATGCAACAGAAATTAGAATCAGAATGTGACTTGCTCTCTGAAAATTTTCAGCTGTAGGTTGATGGATTCTTCATTTTTTCCTTTACCTACCATTGCACTAAATATCAAACATAAAAACTGAACAAACAAACAAACAAAAGCTTCTCCATGTTGAGATACACAGTTCAACAGGGAAGAACTGTGTTCTGGGATTCTGACTGAAAAATAGAAATCTGAATTTCCCAATTTATTTTCATTGACTCTATACTATTATAAGACTGCTAATAGGTTACTGAATACTTAAGTGTTCAGACATACAAAGCCACTATTTGATGCTCATTTGGAATATGGTCATTTGATTCAACATCAACCTATATGGACTAAATGCAACGTGTTGTATATAGGTCAACAGACAAAACTTCAGTTGAAATCAATGGCAGAAATAATTTGCTCTGTTTGGTACATGTCAGTCTGCATTTGATTTGCTGATACACAATTACACTCAACTGTTATCTTCATTTACTTGTATTGATTGTGACTGTGAAATACTGATTACACATCAGATTTTTGAAGACGCCTAATTGCATGCTAAGTTTCATTCACTGTTTATCTGTAAAATATGTCCCATAGAGTTACACCTCCATACCATGATTTTTGTTGTTTATTTATTTTTAAAATATTGCAGCCCATTCCATTAGCTCTATGAAAGCTGATTCTCGAATAACTGCAACAAAGATGGGTGAGACGAGAAGCTTCATTTCCAGCGCTTGAATGCCACAGTCAAGATCAAAAGCTTTTCTAAGAACATGGATGACATTCTGTTGTCTCCTTCATTCTATGATCCAGACTTTGAACACTATATAGTCCAAGCAGTTTGCTTTTTGGATCTGAATGAAAGAAAACTTTGCCACTATGTCTAACACTACAATAGCTAATCTATATGTGTTTAGGTCCCAGAGCAGAAATGAAAACTCATTCAGATCCCTCAGATATATAAGGTAAAACACATTCTTCATCCCAGACTTCTTCTGGAAGGCTGGAGATATCTACCCTGAGGGAACCACAAAAGAATTTCCCACTTCGTGGGAGGCCTCTGGGTGTAGAATTGTTGTACAGAAGTCAGGCACTGACACCATTCAATGCAATAGCTGTGAGGCACTGATATGCTCCAAATTCAGTGATAGAAATGTGACACGTTTACTCATACAATTAAGGGATTTAGGTGCCATTCTACCCACTGTCTAGAGCCCAGTCAGACCTGGAAGAAAGAACCGTCTGGTTAGGGTAGAACTGTTCAGACCTTCAGGAACTGAATGAAACTGAGAAGTAGATATTGTACAGCATTTTATATGTATTATTATTTAACTCCTGTCTTAGGTATCCAAGATTTTATTTTGACATTATGTTGTAGTTTAACACAGCAGGCAGCTAAGCACCATGCAGCTGTTCACCCATTCCTCTCTTCCCAGTGGGATGAGGGAGAGAATCAGAAAAAAGGTAAAGCCTCATGGCTTGAAGTAAAAGGCACATTAATAGCAAGAAAAAGGAGAGAAAGTAATAATAATGATAAAATAAAATACAAAGCAATTGATGCACAATGCATTTGCTCACCATCCGTTGACTGATGCCAAGCCAGTCTGTGAGCAGTGCCAACCAATTCCCCTCCATCATCCCACTCCCATAGGTTTGTTGTTCTGCATGACATCATATGGTATGAAATATCCCTCTATCCACTTTGAGTCAGCTGCCCTGATTCTGTCGTCTCCCAGATTCTCGTGAACCTCAGCCTGATCACTGGCAGGGCAGTGTGAGAAGTGGAAATGTCCTTGGCTCTGTGCAAGCACTGCTCTGCGTCAGACAGTGTGCTGTCAACATTGTTCTTATCCTAAATCCAAAAAACAGCACCGTATCAGCTACTAGGAAGAAATTTTACTCTATCCCAGCTGAAACCAGGATATATTTCTACTTGTATTTGAATTGAGAATATTATTTACAAATAAGAGCAAAATGTATACAAATATTTAATTTATGTGCATGGCATAATTATGGATATTCTCTTTGTAAGGTATTTTTACTTCTGTTCAGTTTATAACTTCTTTTTCAAGCAATATTTCACTGAAATTATCAGGAGACTTGTGAGAGTTATAGATACTTGTGAGAGAATAAACCAACAGTGACAAAGAGCCAAAAAAAATTACTGGAAAGTTATCTGACAAACTTCAAAGCTGGAAATAAAATTTGAACCACAATTGGTTCTTATTTTATTCAAATCACATTGCTAATCCCTATAAAAATATAAATCATTCACATTTAAGAATCTAGAGTTTTGTCTGCTTTGCTAATGTGCTCTATCTAGAGACCATTATATCATTTTGCAATAATATTGTCCTGGGTAACTTTGTGAGCAATGTGAGTTTAAAAGGGGATGATGGTCAAGACTGTCTGAAATGTGTCCAATAATCACAGAAATGAGATCTAATTGAGGCAAACACTGGAGTAATGTGTTAAATCTGCCAGGCTTATTATAACACCAGATAAAACTTCTCCCCTGAGCATTACTTGGCACAAGATTTTTCAGGTCTGAGGGAAAGCAAAATATTCAAATGCTCAACATTTTCTGTATCACAAAAAATATATACAAAATAACACACTGCTTCTACTTTTTCTTTTTTCTCTCTCTCTCTCTCTCTC
>WBMW01003508.1:26224-43226 GCA_013396635.1 Penelope pileata | reverse complement strand
TCTCTTATTTAAAATCAATTTTTGGAAGTTGATAGGCCTACTCAATTTAAGTTCTGGTCTGGTTGAGAACTCTAAGATAAGAAGTCAGATCTGAAGTGATCAAGGAAAGTCTGATATTTCATTTCATATTTATCCAAATTTCAGGGTACATGCTATCTGCTTATGACTGTATAACTATCCTCTCCATCAGCTTTTGTTTGCTGTCTGTATCCCATTTAACTCCTGTGTAAGAAACATTTCAGGCATAAGAGTCATCTGACAGTCACTACTCAGTTCTCTAAGATACATCTATCAAAGTCTCTGACCTCTCCTTGCTCTCCAGCTGGAATCCTGGGTTGGTCTGATCCTTTGTCCAGGTCTTCAAGCGGAAAGTAGCCATGTTCTCTCTTGCTTCCAAAGTGTGCCACACTGCAACAGGGTGGAAAGCAATCCTCACAGTGAAAGCAGTACTGCCTTTAAAATCTTCAACAGCTTCTTGGGCTACACTACTACAGAAATGACTAATGAGACAATTGGCTATTGCAAAAGCACAGAGGGCAGTATGTTGCCCCTACTGAACAAGATGAAGTATAAACCACAAATCACAAATCATACTCATTATTTGGAAGCAGGTGAATATATTTCTGCCAGATTACCAAGCATTTATAAAGGAAGAATGAGTGACTAAGCAATAAGCTCCTCCCTGCTCTGGACTGCAAACAGAAAACAGAATATGTTGCTGTTGCTGTTGCTGTTGCTGTTGCTGTTGCTGTTGCTGTTGCTGTTGCTGTTGCTGTTGCTGTTGCTGTTGCTGTTGCTGTTGCTGTTGCTGTTGCTGTTGCTGTTGCTGTTGCTGTTGCTGTTGCTACTTGACTTGCTTTCTGCACTTACGTGGAACTGTGAGCATTTGGCTCCCAGCCAGCTGTGGGAGAAGAATTGCTGAAAGAAAGTTTTCATTTATGGTATTTCTCTGACGTGGCCAGAAGTAGAAAATGCTGTAAATACATGAAAGAAATATTCTATGGTGATTCATACCCTAAAAGTGAAGGCCTGTATATTGAAGAGAGCCTTTAGATACTTATCCACTGTATGAGAAACTGGGAGCATAATTCTCAGGCATTCTGATTTTGCATCTATCTTCTTGGGATAAGGTGTATGGCAGTTGGCAAAGTGGGAAGTGAGCCAGCAATCTTCACCACCTGCCATGAAAAATGTTAGGAATCTGAGCAGTTAAGTCTTCTCTAACTTATCTTCACAGACAGATATGCTCTTTACAATGTGGGAAATGTAGGGACTTACTTTTGGTTGCAATAAGAATCTGTTCTCTGAATCTCTTGTTCACAATTCACTTGTCTGTATAAATTTTATGTAACAGGTGAAGAACTTCAATTAATTAAAAGGAAAGTATTTCTAACGTTACTGAATGCATTGCTCTGATCTCCTTTGAAACATTCTGATCATTTTTTGTAACCAGATTTCTGTGCTCAAACTCATTTTGAAATTACCAAGGAAGAAAGTGATGAAAGCAGAACAAAAGCACCCAGCAGAGGCTAAAGTATAGGAGACTTATGTTTGTAACTAGAATTGGGAGGAGATAGAGAAACATCAATGATTTATAAAACCTTTTCAAGTACAAGAAGCAAAGGATATATATATGATTCTATGTATGTCCCTGAAAACATTCATGGGAAAAACCGGAAAAAAAACTGTCAGAAATATATGGCTATGAGAGTCAACACATTGAAGAAGAGAAAGGAGGAAAACTGACAACTTTTAAAATATAATTTGGAAGGGATTCAAGATTTGTGATTTTTCAGAATAGCAACAAAAGCACTTCAAAGTTATTTTTTAATAAAAAGATATTAGAAAATAATTTAAGAATTATCTCATTAGTTATTTTAAATGTTAGCAGAAAGTGAGAAACAATCTCCAGTGCATGTGATAATTAGTCAGAGCTTCTAAAAGTGCGATGGCAAGAGAAGTCTTAAGCAGAAGACAGTCCCTTACTGTTCAGTCTGCTAACAGTCAGCACAGATCACGTGCACTGTGAATGAATCACATGCGCCTCTTTTACTTTCCAAAAGAGATATAAGATATCTGAAAAGCATTCACTGAACACCCAGCGGAGACATCTGAAGTAAACACTTGCAAACAGAGCTGCTTGAAAATTTTCAAAAGTGTTTTTATGTAGATGAATATAACTTACATAGTACTGAATATTTTCACAATAGATTTTCATTTTTTTAGTCATCTTTTTTTTTCCTTCTTCTACCCACCAAGTACTGCCAACAATTAAAAATGTAGGGAAAAGAAAGGACTATAGATAGAAAGTTATAATGAAGAAAAAATACCAAACCAAAAAAGAAAATGATCTCAAAATCACAGAAGATTAAGAAAAATATTAATGAAAAACTAAAGAGATAAGATTGATAACATTTTTAAAAACATTCTTCACAATATTCTGTGTTTTTACAAGTTCTTAGTAAAGTCTAAACCAAAAAATAAGCAGAAAAAATGTCCATCTTTTTGCTAAAACATAAATGCCGAAAACATTTTATCTGATGCGCCAATCAAACATTGATTTCAAAGGTAATGTTATTATTGTATTTTAGTGATGCTTATCATTCCTTGTAAGAAATATCTAGATTTTCTTTGAAATGCTACTTAAAGAGTGAACACAAATTAAAATAATACAAGTCAATTGTCTTCATATAAACATTTCCAAAGCTATGGGGTTGTTCCATGTCACAGTTAGAAGGCTATCTCTTTTTTTCCTGGTCTTTTTGAATGCAACTCTTTTTGTACTGACCTAGTATTTGCCATGGGAGATTTTTATAAAAACCTGTAGGGCCAAATTCTGCTACGTTTATTTTCTGTTCCTCCCCTGTCCCTTCATTTTTCTTCATTCAATGTGACTGTAATGGTAATAAAGGCAGAATTTGAAAACATACTTTGTACTTCTAAACATCTCATTTCTATGTATTAAATCTGAGACTAGATCTGACATACTTCCTTGTTGAATTTGGAACAGAGCGCTGGAAACTGAACTACTAACTTAAGCGCTAGAGAATTGCCATCTCATTCAAGACATAAACCTTGAATTGAGCGTGTGCACCACAGGTTCAGGATTCATCTCTTAATGAACCCACACTACTCTAGGATAGGATAGTAGATCTTAAACCATCTTTGTAAAAAGGTGATGTGACAAGCATTTGTCACTTTGTTTGACGTGTGTTAATATTATTGGTTTAGAAATTAAAATTTTAAACCACACTTGTTCTTCTCTATTCATCCATCTACTTTCAAGTAAATCCCCATAACCTTGGAAATGTGACAAACTGAAAATTTATAAGAAAGTATCTTTTTACTTTAAATTTATAAAAATGATCTCGACCTCCACAAAAGTACAATTTTAAATGAGTTTGGTTTGTATACTTAAAGTTAAAATTGAGTGAAATGTACCATGGTTTTCAATTGCTTTCAATTACCATTAAACCTTTTTGAGAGCAATTTGCATAATGTTTCATAAACATGTAGGCAGATTAACCTTTTTAGTTAATTTATTCATTAGCAGTAAAAATTCAAAGCATCTCTTATGAGAAAATAATGTCTTGCTGTTAAATTACATGGAAACAAAGCAATTGGGACATAGTTGCCTAAGTTCTCCTTGTGTCAATGCACAAAATAATAGAGAGAATAAAGCTTCGCCTGTTAGCAGAGTGTTGATTAAATTGCCTGTTTGAGAACAATTAGCAGTATTGCAAGATTAGGTGAAGTATTAATTAGAGATGGGTTAGAAGACTCCTGCCTGGAGCAGATACCTACAAATATGGGGGAGGAAACAATGAAAAAGACCATGAATAGATGGAGGGCTGCTTGACCCTTCCTTGCCTTAAACCTCTTGTAATCTCTTACATCCTGGCAATAGAAAATATGGTAATTTAGCACCATTTTTCATTCATTTTGTGATCCCTTTGCATGTTTGCAACTGGCTGTATGAGATAGAAAGGAATGGCCCACATTTCTTTCTCCCTCTTGTGTGATCTCTGTCTTTCATTTTAACTGCAGCTAAATGAATACTTTAAAGGTTACATCATTGTCCATACATGGTAATGACATAAAGAAAAGTGGCTGAAGTTTGAACGATTTTGTAGCAATTTACTAGATAGTTTCTTAAAACACTTTCTGTACCAGGAGATTAAACCCTTCCTGTGAGCTGAAATTGAATCACTTGCAGGTTGACTTTAAGTAACTGGCAAATTTGGACAAGATTATACATTTGATGACATACATAAGGACAGCCCTTAGGGGGGCAGCTGCTTAGTTGATGAGGGTAGTCAAAGCTTAAACAGGTAGTTTGACAGTTTACACTAGCACCTGTGCTTTTATCTCCTCATTAAGGAATAAAATGAAGGGTTTCTTCACACCTGTATGAACAGAATGACCTCAGCCCAATGTGCTCTTTCGTATGTAATGATGTTATCCATTATCTTTAAAGTGTATCCCATGGGTGTCTAACATTTTGGCTTTCCTGGGCTACCTTGAATGAAGAAAAATTGTCTTGGGCTACATATTAAATATGTAATATAGTAACTGTATATAAGTAATACAACTTATTTTATTTTTTTATATTATTAAAACTGACATGCAGTCTGTGGGCTGCAAGTTGGACATGCCTGCTCCAGACCCTTCATCATCTTTGTTGCCGTTCTTGAGACACTCTCTGATAGTTTTATATCCTTATACTGTAGTGCCCAAAACTGCACACAGTGCCTGAAGTGAGGCCACACCAGCACTGAACAGAGCAGGACAATCCTTTCCCTAGACCAGCTACCTATGCTGTGCTTGGTGCACCAAAGGATATGGTAGGCTTAACTGTTATTAATGATATGCAGTCAACAGCAACACGATCATCATTCTTATGTCAAGTAAAAATAGTAAGCAAATGGTAGGAACATTCAAACACAGGTGTGGAATGAAATGAGTATTGTTCACTTGTTCTGGTTTGTTTGTCTTAAATCAGATGCACAGCTCTCACGGACGTCAATGGAATCATGTCTGATGATGTTCTGTTGAGGGCTTAAATATGGTGAAACAGCCCTGCTCATTCTATTTAAAGCAAGTGCTTGGTTTGTTTTGCTGGTTAAAAATTTCTTTTGCTCTTTTTGCTCTTTTGTGATCAAAAAATCATTAAGTCTGGATATCTCTAGTCCAAATATGAGATCAAAACAGGTGACTTGGGGCTTTATTTAGTAGTGTCTTTATAACCTTAAAGAAGGGAGACAACTCAACCTCTCTGAGTAACCTGTTAACTATTTGTTTTTGGTATGAGAACAGGTATGTCTGTACCTCAGTTTGCACTCCAGGCTGCTCAGCAATCCTCAGTTATAAGAGCAACAACTGAACATTACTCTGCAACCAAGGCAGTCTCAGCTTTATACCTAAAATGCAATATAAGCTCTTGCACAGATCTGTAATGGATTGCAAATTCTAGACAAGACAAACTTGCCTTGGAAAAATGTCTTTCCTCCTTTGGGTTGATGACTAACAGGAGTTCAGATCATAGCTTAAATGAGGACAAAACTGAGCTGAGGTAGAAAGAATAAATGCTGAAGAAGTTTTAAGCTGAGTCTTGTCTATGATATAAATCTACTCTTAAGTTGATTCTGTGTTTTTACTGTAAGTTTTTTACTCATTGTTATGGTTTGACCTAGCAGATATCTAAGCCCCACACGGTTATTCACTCACCTTCTCCCCTCCCCAAATGGGATGAGAGAGAGAATTAAGAGAAAAATACAGTAGAACTCTTGGGTTGGGATAAACACTATTTACTAAGATAGTTAAGAAAGTAAAAGAAAATACCAGTACATATTTATATGCAAAAAAATACATTATACGCAGAGCAAGGGCTCACTACCAATAACCAGCCAGCAGCAACCCCTCCTCCCGGCTACCCCCTTCTGTAAAGATCACATGATGTCGTATGGTGTGGAATGGCTCTTTGGTCAATTTGGGTCAGCTGCCCTGGTCCTGTCCCCTCCCAGTTCCCAGCTTCTTATGCTCCCCACTAACTGCTTCGCTAGCAGAAGAATGCGGAACTGAATATGTCCTTGGCTGTGTTCAACACTGCCAGGTGTTATTAGTTTTGTTTTTCTTCTGGGACCAAAACATAGCTGCATACCAGACACTATGAGAAAAGTAACTTCTGTTAGAAACTAAGACACTCATTTATGATCAAATGACTATTTGATCATAAATACAAAAAGTGTCCAGGATTCTTTTGCTTCAGACTACAATTTTTTTATTTTTTTTTTCATTTGAAAGCCTATTTCAGTGGCTGGTAATGCATGTTAAAAAAAAAAAAAAAGATACAATATTAATTTCACATGGGACAACTCTGAGCAAAAATATGTATGTATTAGTTCAGATATTTAGAGGCCACAGTTTATAAATATATTGTCTCTTTTTCTTTTTTTTTTTGTTGTTGTTTTTATTTCTTGGAATATGGGAGAAATATTTAATAGATAATTCATCTACAAAGCTGGTAAACTTTTTAAAGGCTAAACAATCTTTTGTTTTGCATTAAATTTCCATACAGAATCTATTTTTATGAACTCTTTTCAGAGACTGGTTTGAGATTATTGCAACTTCTGTGGTTGACTTACATCAGTTAAGTCAACCATATTCCATTAGCAACACACGACAGTAGTGCAAGAGTATCGCAAATAATAATTACTAGTGAGTAATTTAATGCTTCTACATACTCACGCACTTACTGCTTTCTAGATTCTCATGTTGCCAGTATAATTTGATTATTTTGAGTCACCAGAAGGATGTGTAAAATTTCCTTAACTTTGAAAGGTTGATTAATATATCTCTTCTATATGTAAACCCATATAAAGATACAAAAAAGTGAAAATATCAACTGGATAATGCAGAAATTTAAATTTTGAAGTTCTTGTTGCATTAACAGAGTTATGTTTGCTAGATTTAGATGGATGTCTCAGTCTAAATATTCACATTGTGTATAAAAGTAAAGAAAATAAAGATAGGACCTCTCACTCTGAAGACATTTTTGTTTTGGATACAGTCAGGCATGTTCAACCTATGGCCCATGGGCTTCATGCGGCCCAGACCTCATGAAGCTTGGCACAGCAACTACTGATGAATCAAAGAAGAGTAAAATTTCATTAAAAATCTCGGACAAACACCTTGAGAACTCAGTAAGAACTGCAGCCATTTCCATTGAACTAGACTGATGCATTAGTTTCGCAAAAAAAAGGTCCAACATTCCATTAGTTTTATCTTTTCTTGTTGTTGTTCTATTTTAAAGGTTTTAATGATATTAAAAAAAAAAAACAAAAAAAAAAAAAAAGAGGTTGGAGGTTGAGTTTCTTACAGGCATTAAATACTTATATATGTTATATACTCAATGTGGCCGAGGCAAGTCGAAAGATTGGCCACCCATGGTCTAAACAGCAAGATTTATGGGAGGCAGCTGAGGTCCCTTGGTTTATTCAGCCTAGAGAAGAGGAGACTGAGGGGAGGCCTCACGGCACCCCACAGCTTTCTCATGAGAGAAGTAGATTAGAAGGCACTGATCTCCCTGGTGAAAGTGACAGGATCTGAGCAATGGCATGGAGTTGTGTCAGAAGAGGATCAGGTTGGATATTAGGAAAAGGTTCTTCACTGAGAGAGTGGTCAGGCCCTGGAACAGGCCGTGGTCATGGCACCAAGATGCCAGAGTTTAAGGAACATTTGAACAATGCTCTCAGACGTAGGGTTTGAATTTTGGGTGATCTCATGTGGGGTCGGGTGTTGGATGTGACAAACCTTCCAACTCTGGTTTTATGATTCCATTAGCTAGGTTGTAATAGAAGGACATTTTCTTGTTGGCATTGCAAATTGCTCATTGCATCTGTATCTTTGATAAAGGTGTACAAAGCACTCAGCTCATGGGCAGGATGGGGTTTGGTAATGCAAACTAGGTAATACTTACGGTACACATTGCCAAAGCCTGCTTTGTGAGAATGATGCAGCTTCAAGCAATGCTAGGGAAGCATGCAAGGGAGGCTGGCAGAGTTAAATAGAAATTCACCAGGAATAAAGGAGTTTGTATCTCTGATTGTTAATACGTTCTGGGAAAAGCTATCAGACTCGCTCTGTGACTTAGAGTTAGCAACCAATGAGCCTAAAAATAAAAATAACCATGCACAAAAATCACTAAGCTTATCATTCTCCAAAAATGGTAATGTAGAATTTGCTTACAAAATAATACTAAGCCCTTCTCATATACACTAACAAAAGCATTTAGACATCATCTCTATGCTAAATGGCTATTTCATTGGATGTTTTCCTCAGATAATAGATCAATGTTCATTCTCTATCTGTATCAAACACATCATTCCTGGCAAAGTGAAATAGCTGAAGCAATCATCTCAAACATGATAATAAATTTCAGTGATATGAACCCTGAATATTTAATGTAGGAATGGTTTTGTATAAACTCTATTTCAGGAATATTTTTTTTTGACTTTCATCAATAAGTCAGTTTGAAAGATCACAAAATGTTGAGGTCAGCATAAAAATGAGGTCTTAATCTTCATGACAGGATCCTACACTGATTATTGTATCATTAAGCCCCACTAATGAGGTATTCATACTAAACTATGGCATTTTATTTTATTATGGGAAGGGGACTGTCGTCAAATGGGAAGCACAAAGCTGCCATTAAAAGGGTTAAATACAGTGTCAAATGGCAGAAAAATTGGCTTACAACACTGAGGGAAATCTGTTCTAATTTTGAAGAGCCTGCCCTGAACAGTTACATGTCCACCTTGACAGGAAAAGCTTCTTTTAATGTTTCCTCTTCAAGTTGCTTCCATTATTCTCCACCCATTAAGCGGAAATCGTAGGAAATTAGACATTTCAAGGGTCATAAGCTCGTTTCCCTCTTAAAGCAAGTATAGTATAAGGTGTTTAAATCCAGTATAAACTAGTAGATATTTAATTCAATGTCAGTTTATAAAGATTACAGTGCATCTGTTTATCCTCAACTTTAAATGCTGAATCTCATCCTGTTTCCCCAAGGAAAACATAAATTTTAATGTATATTTGGGCAGGAAATACCAGTGTTTTACCAAAGATCTTTTTTACAGACGAAGCTGAAGAAACACAATGGAAGTACAAGAAAATAGATAATTTTACTATCATAAATCAGTTGTGCTAGTCATTTTCTAAAACAACTTTATTTTTTCAGAACACAGTAACTTACTAAATTTCAGCAAATATGACTTTTTTTTGGTTAAAACAAGAAGGCTGTATCTTATGTGCCACAGAGTAACTTACACATCAGTGGCCTGTGCACTTCAGTGGCACTGTGAACCTTACAAATGATTAAGGTTCATCTCTTTACTGCCTAAATAAATCCAGAACTTGGACAGGAGTCTCAGTCTTGTGCTCCAAAGTGCTCTAATTCCTATGTTATTCTGGAATGGCATTGTACCCATTGGATTTGCTCCATGATATATAAATAGATATTCATTATTAAATATTCATAAGGGAAAGTAATTAAAATTGTCCTCCATATCTTTGATGAGCATTTCTGTCTCTGGGCCACAGAGCAATTATTAATCATATTGTCCCACAGGGTCATTTTCAACAAGAAGTACCCAGGAAGTATGGCTTTTTTTGTATCCTGGTGGTATGGCATGCTCACAGCTTGTGTCAGTAAAACTCAAACACGAACAGATAGAACTTCAGCCCAGACTTTCCACGAGTTTTGTAACTATTGGATGAACTTGAGTAATAGTATTTATCTACACAGGGGAAGGGCTGGTACAAGTACCTGTCTTGATGTCTGTGAATCCAGAGCTGAGTGGAGACACTTAACTCCACTCTTGTGGAGTGGTAGAAACCTTTGCTCGTACCAGGATTTTCATGAAGTCAGACAGTGATTTAAAACTACAATTTTAGGTGGCTAACTCTAATAGATATCACTTAGATCCATTGCTGTTCTGGAATCATGAAGATTACTGGATAAAATGAATTCCTTCCTTGTCATGATTAAATAACTGATTAACAATTATTTTAGATGGTATCACTGTATATTATATTCTTGATTGATTGGACTGCTTTTGGAAAACTGTATAACTATGAAAATCTAAGATTTCCTGAATGTTCAAAATTATCTGATTTCATATAATTGTTCCCTTCAAAAATATGTTTTATAATGTTTTAAAATCTTTTACGTATCACATGAATTTTTTATTTTTCTCTTATTGTACTATGAAACGTAAGTACATAATTCAGGTGTCCACAGAGATGCTGATTATAGTTGCTTAGTAACAGCACACAGATACAGACTAGTGGCAGGCCAATCTGGCGATCTGCACCATTTCCTTCTGGATTACTTGTGAATAATCTACATTTTGGTCTACCAGGACTGGTGTAAGGAAGTAGATGGAAAAATAAATTCACCGAGAAATGCAAGGTGGTCACACTGGCATGGTCCAGTCTGTTCCATGTTTAGGGAGACTGCATATTTTAACCAAAGAGCCTTATGGTTATAATACTATTCAGATTCTTTCCATCTCCTGTAAAACTTTGAATAGCCCAGATATGTAACCCTCAGGTTTTCAGGGTGAGACTGTAAAAAATGGAAAACCATGACTAGCCATCTACCTTCAGGATTTCAAAAGCAGTGGAGGATACTGTGTACATGCCAGTAAACAGCTTGGAAAGTTAAGGCTTCAAACAAACAGATTCAGATTTTGGTCTGGACAGAGTTTGGACAAGTCTGTTTGCTTATCTGAATTTTGTAGTTATGTATTTAAAGGGTGTGTTTTGATCATAGACACCTATCTTCTTATTATAAGATATTAACTGTTCATTGATTGCCATGTTTTATTTCACTGCTTCATCTCTGTAGGTAATTCTTGAGTTACTAACAGATACTACAAAACAGTATGTGCGTGTGTATCTGTGTGTATTTACTTTTGCTTGATAACAACACTAAGGAAATTCACCTCTAAGGATTTCTAAAGTGATTTAAAATTCCACTTCCTACAATAACAGCATATTTCATTAGGAACACTTAATTATTCTAAAGCTTTGTTTGGTTTCATACTTTCTTTATCTGTCAGGTAGCAATTTTATGCTTCTTCCAGTTATGTGAATTTAGACTGTGTTTAAGTTTGTATAAACAGAGAATACAGAAATACTGAAAACAGCCATTAGCTTAGGGCTCGGCATCAATTTAAAATTTGATGTAGATGTTACCATAAATGAAATAAATGGAATTCAGCACTAGGTGAATTAGAGGACGCTGAATTTAACAAGTGAATGGATGCCAAGAATCAAAACAGCTCAAGAATTCAGGGTACAAATACGAAATTGAGACAACTGAGCTCTCTGAGGGAAATGAAGAGGCTGATGTTTTATTCTTCCATTACTGAGTGAGCACTTACATTATGATTGATAGGCCAATTTGAGCATTTGATTTTAAAAATTAATCCCTCAGAAAGAAAAAAAATCATACTTGATGTAATGGAAATAAAAAAGAATAGGAAAAAAAAGGTAATAACATAAGGATTTGCTTCTAAATGATGAAAACATAATGCTGAAGATAAAATTTTTCTTCAGTTACATATAAAAATTCTTCAGCTATGTTTAAAACTGGAAAAATGTTAAGTATGAGTTCATTATTGTTCAAGTTTGCAAATTCTTGAAATATTAAAAGAACAGTAGAAAAAAATGTGTAAAATGAGCAATAAATAATCATAGTACCTGCTAGATATATTAAAGATCTATTTTCTAGTGTTGAACTCAGAGACTGGTGAATAGGATCTAAAAATGAAATTTTCCTTGTACTACATAAACACAATTTCTCATATTTAGCCCTCAGCAACGTGGCCTACACAAGCCACTCATATTGACTTTCATTTATGACTGTGCTTTTTTTGTCACCTTAAAAAAACTATCCAAGCTATCCGTTCTTAATCTATTAAGGATGGGTACTATTTTCTTGTGCTAGGATGAGTCATATGGGTACTTTAACTAAGCAGACGCCAGATTCAATGGTTTTGATCTTCAGATTTCTGATATTTCGTTTCTGAATTCATAGTAGTTTGAGAACTTAGAAAGCATTGTGAACAAAGTAGACTAGTGGCCTGAATTCTTGGCTCAACATCAACATGTAACAAAAAAAAATGCACCAAAGTTTCTTTCAACCACAAAAATCCCAAACTAAGCACAACAGAGGCAAGCCTGGTGACATCTGTAACACACCATTGAAGATTAAGAACAGTCTGTGTGACACTTTCTTATAATGAAGAACATTTTGAGAGTCATTCTGCCAAAAGTAGAAGAAATATTTACTAAGTGCTATATCTTAGAAGTTAAACCACTTCCTAGCTCTTTAACGTCTGAATATCTTTCACATAAACTGAATCACAAAGACTGCAGCAATTTGTATAAACTCTGGTACTTACTTTTTTGAGTTACAGAACCATTTCTTTTCTTGGAGGGCTTTGTTTCTGGTGGAAGTCCTTTATCAAGGACAAAGATTTTGCAATGCTCCCTCTGCATAATGAAACATCAGATTTGATCTGTATCCTTTGGAAGTTTATTCTACAATCATTTCCACCAGAACACCTCAATACTAAATACTGCCTTTAGATAACCAAAGTCCCTGTTCACAATCGCAGTAATAGAAAATAAAAACTTGGTATCATCCAAAAAAGCAGTCATTGCCTCCTCCTTGGGTGCTTCCTACTTCTTCCCTTCTGACAGCAAGAGATTTTGTGGAACATAGAATCATAATATCATTTGAATTAGAAAGGGCCTTTGCAGGTCATCTGGTCCAACTCAACGAACAGGGGCACCTACAGCTTGATCAGGTTGCTCAGAGCCTGGTCCAACCTGACATTGGATGTCTCCAGGGACGGGGCATCCACCACCTCTCTGGGCAATCTATTCCAATGCTTTACTTCCCTTATTGTAAAAAAAGTTTTCTTATATCCAGTCTAAATCTCCCCTCATTTAGCTCGAAACCACTTCCCATTGTCCTATCAAAACAGACCCTGATAAAGAGTCTGTCCTCTTCTTATAGCCCTCCTTTAGATATTGAAAGGCTGTAATCTGGTCTCCCTGAAAGGAGGTATCAATGACAGTCACTATTGTATTTTCTACTTTTCTAATTCCCTCTGTGGGGCAAGAAGGTGACAGAAACTTTGTGTTGAAGTTCACTTTTTGTATTTATGAAATATCTCACTGACTATATGCAAACTGAGTGACTTAGGGGAGCTTCTGGTCTCCCAGTCATCTGACATCCTGATTCTCGCATCAAGGTAAGACTTGAGCTTGTGCTATTTGCCCCATCCTATGCACCATGATTTCTGCAGAAATTAAACCCAGCTGAAAGCACAAACAGGAACTACAAAATGCTCCAAACCAGACCCTCAGCCCAGAACGCCTTTTCAGTGTGCACTAAACATGCAATCTGAGGTCATATTAACATATGGTCTTTATATAATGGATGACATTTTTTTTCAGCTGGTGCTCCAATTAGTACTTTTCCCAGTGTGAAATAGAGGTTTGTATTCAGTGTATCATTTTCTTCCATGAGATTTCAGCTCTTAGTACTCATCATAAATGCTTGTTGGGTAATCTTGTAACTTTAATATACAATATTTGTATGTTTGGAATTAAATTAATTTTAGTGTCAGTGTAAGTTCTACTCTTTTGGTTCTGTTGATTTGTTGTGAACTGTTGTGGTTTGACCCAGCAGGTAGCTAAGTCCCACACAGTTGTTCACTCGCCCTCCCCCCTCCCAAGTGGGATGGGGGAGAGAATTAAGGAAAAAAAATGCAGTAGAACTCATGGGTTGGGATAAAACCTATTTACTAAGACAGCAGAGAAAATAAAAGGAATAACAGTACATATATATATAATAAAAGATAGATGATACACAAAACAAGGGACCACCAACCAATACCCAGCCAGCCAGCAGCCCCCTGCTTCCGAGAGACTGCTCTTCCATAAAAATCACATGATGTTATATGGTACGGAATAGCTCTTTGGTCAGTTTGAGTCAGCTGCCCTGGTCCTGTCCCCTCCCAGTTCCCAGCTCCTTATGCCTCCTAACTGCTTCACTGAGGAACAGAATACGTCCTTGGCTGTGTTCAACACTGCCAGGTGTTATCAGTTTTGTTTTTCTTCTGGGACCAAAACATAGCTTCATACCAGACACTATGAGAAAAGTAACTTCTGTTAGAAACTAAGACATGATTGTAGACAAGCATATTCTTATTAAACATACTTAGAATTTAACTTTTTACTTTTAACCTTACAAATCACACAAATGACCTATACCTAGGATACTTCTGGTAGGCTAATAATCTGTTCTGACTCTAATACATGAATGAATTACAAAGTGAAATTTTTTCCCTCTTTCCTGACCCTCACCCAAACATGAAGCTTTATACCAATAACAATGATATCTCTGATTTCAAAAGCTAGACTTTTCCCTATTTGATTCCCTATAAGAAAGGAAGCATAGACATTGAAAGCCCTTCACATCAGGCTTTTGCAGAAAGCAGAGAATTTTTCAGAAAGTTACAGCTTCACAAATCTAAGGGACAACGTACTTTGAAGTAGAGGAGGGATTTTCCAGAGGATATTGGGTTGGCTGAATGCCTGTTATCAAGGAATTATACTGGATACATATTCGAAAAGTTTCCTGAAGGAAAAAGCAAAATCATTTGGGCTGCCTGGGTGGATTTGAGTCATCTACCTGGAATCAACGTAGCATCTCAAGCTTTCTAAAAGAAACACTTGGATACTTTTTTTTTTTTTATTCTTCAATAGAAAAAGTTTGGATGAAAGTTTGGATTAGTTAAAATGTCAACAGCTTTGATTTTTGTGTTAGCTGGTAGAAAACAAGAAAATCCCATTTTAGAGAGGGAAAGAAAATAGGATGGGGAAAAAAAAAAAACAAATCTGGAAAAAAGAATGTTCAGAGGGTACATGTTCCTAATATACTATAATTTGGATGAGTTTGAAAAATATGTCTCATTAAAGAAGAAAGAAGAAAATGAAGCAGGTAAACATAACAGCCTTCCTTCTGACTAAATAAAGAAAAATCTATATGGATTTTTGTACAATGACTGGTACAATGGAAACTGTTACTCAAATCACAGACCAGCATGACAGGGCCAGAGCATGACTTGATATATGTGGACTGGGGAATTTTCCAGGACTTAAAATGCAAAAGTAAAGATGCATGTTTATTTTATTGTGTGTCCATGTGTTTCTGTGAATGAAAAAGACCAGAGAAGATTGTTGAAAGCCGAAAAGATAACAGGAAAAATATTGATAAGGTGTCTTTGATGGAAAATTAAAATAAAGTTTTGGAACAGATAGAAACTGAGAAAAAACAGTATGTTTCTTAATACATATCTTCAAACATTTTCAGTGGAAAATTCCCAACCACTTCTATTGGATTCCAGCATTTTAAAGATCTCAAAACTTTTGGTACTGCTGGATTTCAGACTTTCTCTGACACTGAAATAGTTTTCTGGGAGTGGAAAATCTAGTGAGAAACAAATGTAGCAAGAAGTAGCAAGTTCAGGCCTATTTTATGAAAAAATAAAAACTGTTTTCATTGAATTTTTACCATTTTATTTTATTTTATTTTATTTTATTTTGTAAAGAAATCAAGAGCATGTCAGGGTATATGAAATAGTGTACTAGTTACTCTTTCTGTTAATAAGCATTCCAAAATCAAGGCAAGATTCTTAAAACTCACTAGATGATCTAATAAACAAGAAACTTGAAATGCATCTGCTTTCTTCAAGAGATGCACTAATTATTATGCTTATTTTTTTAATAAAGTCAGTAATAACCGAGGGATTAGAGATAGTAATTTAGTGTTAGGTTACCTCAAATGTGTAATTAAAACAAATGTGTATCTAATTAAGGAAAGCCCATCACATGATGTTAGGTTCAACAGAGAATAGAAAAATCCGTGTTTGACAATGAGTTTACTTTTAGTCGTTGGGCTGTAGGGATGGCTTTCAACATCTGCAATGCACATAGCTTGTTTGGAGCTATGTACTTTCAACTCTTTAAAATAAACAGGGAAAGGCATATGCTTCTTAGGGATGGTGTATTCATCTAATCACATAGAGATAAATCACATCAATAGGAACACGAATCACACTGTGGAAACACTTGTCTCCACTATGCAAAGGGCAGCTGAAATTGACTAGAATAGGTGTGGGTGTTCAGATCTGTGTGGATCAGCCCCAGTCTGACAGTAGCAGGGGGTTTATTTACAGCAATAGATAAATCTATTGCCAACTCTCCAACATGATAAAAAGTAAAATACTTTTCTAGTGAATTAGAAAATACTAGGAAGTTTGCATAAAACAGAACTGAATATGATCAAATTAAAAGATGGATGAAACAAGAGGATATATCTTCTAGGGGCAAGGAAGGGAATATTTAGTTTCAGATTTTTCTTTAAACAGTTTTGCTGAAAAGCTATGTGTTTGTGCTGTTTAAAGATTGCTTTACAGTTCCAATTTACCTATTTGTGGCTTGTAAAATGCAAACCTTATTAAAAGGAAAACTATTGATTCCCACTGATGTGAAAATTAAATAAAAAATACATAAATTGGAGAAGTGTATGACGTGGAGAGTAGATTCCTACAAGATTTTTGTTGGCTTAGGGTTCAGTCCTCCTGAGTTAAGTCCTACCCTGACCAGGGTCTTGGAAAAGATTCTGTGAATGCGGAGCTTAGGGAGCCTAGGTATCTTTGCTGTATCTTGTATCTTGGCCCCTCACTACAAGAAAGACATTGAGACCCTGGAACGTGTTCAGAGAAGGGCAACAAAACTGGTGAGGTGTCTAGAGCACAAGTCTTATGAGGAGTGGCTGAGGGAGCTGGGATTGTTTAGTCTGGAGAAGAGGAGGCTCAGGGGAGACCTCATCGCACTCTACAACTTCCTGAAGGGAGGT
>WBMW01003508.1:0-22290 GCA_013396635.1 Penelope pileata | reverse complement strand
AAAATCAAAGAAACAAATAAAATTCCAGATCTTTTCTTGTGGAACAACAGTGTTGTTTCTGATTTTGATCTTTTTTTTAAGTATTTCTGGGAAAATATTTGCCAACAGAAGAAGTATCATAGAAAATTGGCCAGATAACCCTAGCTTCTAATTCAGATGTGAGAACGGCTTGTGTTTTGTGTGAATATGCCTGTTCTTTAGTAATTTCAATATTCTGGTTGTGGATTGCATGAATGTATCTAATTTATCCTTAAATTGATCCTAAATTACCTATTTTTCATTGAAAAAAAGAAATCTCAATAATAAAAATACCGAGTTGCAGCAGGGCTGTCAGCATTCCAAGGTACACCATCTGGAACCTTGGGGTAGACCCAAGGGCAAAGAGTCAGAGAGCAAATGACACTCAAGTTTTAAACACTCACAAAGTTTGACAGTTTGGCTCAGCAATGCTTCTTATTTCAATATTGAAATATTGCTGTATCCCTTGGAGTTTGGAGTAAACAGGAGGTTAATTGCCTTGGGTTTTTATTTGGAATTTTCTTTCAGGATGCAATGGATTTGTGTAGAGTTGAGAGGTTGCAAAAAATTATATATCTGTCTTACAAAGCATTAAAGATCTTTGGAAGTCATCTCCTATCCTGAATCATCTTTCCTTGCTGGATAACAGAACAAATACTGTATCCAGTTCTAATTTTTTTCTAATACTAATTTTGTTCTAATACTGAGTACTGTATCCAGTTCTGGGCTCCCCTGTATAAGAAAGACAGGGACCTCCTGGAAAGAGTCCAGAAGGCCACAAAGATGATAAAGGGTGTGGAGCATCTCCCTTATGAGGAGAGGCTCAGTAATCTGGGTCTGTTCAGCCTGGAGAAGAGAAGGCTGAGAGGAGACCTCATCCATGTTTATAAGTATCTTAGTTGCGGGAGGCAAATGGAGGTGGGGAACCTCCTTTCGGTGGTCAGTGGGGACAGGACAAGGGGCAATGGCCTTAAGCTGGAGCACAGGAAATTCCGCACCAACATGCGGAAGAACTTCTTCACGGTGCGGGTGACGGAGCACTGGAACAGGCTGCCCAGGGAGGATGTGGAGTCTCCTTCCCTGGAGATATTCAAGACCTGCCTGGACGCCTACCTGTGCAACCTGCTGTAGGGAACCTGCTCTGGCAGGGGGGTTGGACTCGATGATCTCTTGAGGTCCCTTCCAACCCCTGTAATTCTGTGATTGTGTGTGATTCTGTGAAATGTGAAACATTACAGCGGAAGATTCAGTAGCCACCCTGAGTTCTAGGCTATTTCCGTTTGTTCCTCTCTACACACATAAAAATGGGATTTCAATCACCAAGCATATGAATCTCAGAATTCAAAATGACCATCCTTCATGTACTTTTATCATGAATATCTCAAAACTACATGCAAATGTGCATATTCAAGCAAATGGATCACAAATATTATTCCATCAAACCCCAAGATGTATTTACTAGATGTCCTGAAATACTTGACTCCTCTTCTGCACTATTGGAACTGGTCAAAGTGCCAACATCCATACACATAATGTAGTCCTATAAGCTAAGAATATGTGTTGTCCAAAGGTTTTCTGTGTCAATTCCGCTGTGAAGGATCTGAATCAGTATTTTTGCTGAATTTGGTCCCTTTTTACATTATATTTCAAGGCTACGACATTTTTTGACTAAATTAAGTTAACCAACAATATTTCTGGTTTCAAGAAAAAAGTTTATCATTCTCTAATGGAAGGGAATTGCTAGTTGAAGGTTCTACTTTTTGACTGCCAAAATCCAATCCAAAACTAACTGTGATTTATGAAAAAAGCCTTGCTCTCTGGTTCTTTTTCAAATCAGCCCTTACTGTTTGAACAAGAATCTCTAAGCAGCGAAACATTAGAAATTGCTTACTTATTCTAATTCTTTTTATAATGCAGTTAGTCTAAAATCCCAGCAAGCCAAACATCTATAAACCTAATTTGTACCAAAAAAAAAAAAAAAAAATTAAAATAAAATCATAAAAAAATTAATTTAGTTTAAGTTAGCTGACTGTTATGCCAGAAATGCTATCAAGTTATGGCCAGCCTGGAATGACTATCCTTTTAATAGGAGCCATAAAGACCGGACAAAAAATACTTAGCTGCTTTTTTTTTTCTTTTTTTAAGAGAACATATTTGCCCTGATTTATTAATGTATAATCCTCTTTTACATGTCCAGAAGTGAAGCCATTAACATAACAGATCACTCTTTAAGTTAATAAAGGCTGTCTTTAATGTACTTCTCTCTAGTGTGCATCTAGGCATACAATTAAAGGGCACAGACATAAACTTGACAATGGAACAATCCATTCCTGACCCTAAAAATGACCTCATGATCAATTGATGAAGAAGTCACAGTAAAGTCATTTTTAAAGAGACTCTCTAAAAGCTGTGAGATGTGAACATTGACCTGTCACAGCAACCTCAAGTGAGCTATCTGTCATTTTTGAGGACTGTATTTAGAACTCTTCATCATATTTTCATTATAAATATTTAATTATATTTTAAACTTTTGTGTCACTGATTGTGAATTTCCCAATCATTCTTCTTTGGTTTGACTTGTTTTTAATGTTTTATTATGTCAGGAGCTTCTGCTTATGTTTTATTATCTGTGGATAAAAGTTGATTAAATTCCTACAAATAATCTGGGAATCAGATTGTTAGGAATTTGAAATGGTGGTGAGACACACTACCCCTCAGACAAGCCTCATCAATGAAACACATAACTTTTCAAATGTATTGTTCATTTCAACATTACTCCATAGTCACATTCCAGCCTACTTTCAGTTTAGAAAATTCACAGATCTGTTTGTTTCAATAGAGTTGTACTGATTTATATTGAACAAAAATTTGGCCTTATCCTTGACTGCTGCAGAATTCCTTCTGGGAAAATGGTTTTTCTTTGCCTCAGCTTTCTACCTGAAAAAGTGTGAATAGCAATATTTTTCAAATGTGTTCTATCAGTCTTGCCTGATTAAAATGTTAGCTCTACTGTGCAGAAACAGTAATTAAATTTTCCTCCATAATCATTTGCAAAACTCAGCCAAAAGACTCACAGAAATAAACCAAATATTGGGGCCAAATGTATAGATTTCTCTTACTTTCGAAGCTGTGATGGTATAGTAGGATTTCACTCACTTTTTCTGAAGATAATTAGTGAACAATTGCAATTAGAAACTAGGAAACATTTATAAGATTTACAGGAGAAGAAAATGAGGAGAGAACTGTCTGGTGGCCTCTGAAATTATCTGTGAAAAACAGGAAGACACAGATGTCCATCCATTCACTTTACTGATTAGTTAAACTCACTTTTCCTAGACAAAGAACACTGAAGAAATAAATCTATGCCTGTTCTTTATGCACAGACAGAAACAAGGTAGAATATGTGAGAATGATATGATAGCTTGAGCATTAGTCTGTCATATTAATAGAACTATTTTTTCCCTACCAGAGAAGGCCATAGTCTAATACTCTATTGTTGTGTTTTAAGCAACTAAGCACCACACCGCCTTTTGCTAACTCCAACCTCCCAGTGAGATGGGGGGAGAGAAACGGAAAAGAAAAAAAGATAGCTCTTGGTTTAAGATAAAAACTATTTACTAAATTAAAAAGGGAAGAGAGAAATAATAGCAATGATAATCTAATAATGATAATGATATATATGTATATATTTATAAAATGAGTGATGCACGACGCAGCTGCTCACCACCCACTGAACGATACCCAGCCAGTTGTCGAACAGCAGCTGCCTCCCCAGCCAACTCCCCTCAGTTTTACATTTTTTTCACATGATGTCATACGGTATGGAATATCCATTTGGCCAGTTTGGGTCAGCTGTCCTGTTTCTGTTCCCTCCCAGCTCCCTGTGCCTCTGAAATGTCCTTGGTTCTGTGCAGAACTAATCAGCAGCTAAACCATTGGTGTGTTATCAATATTGTTTCTTTCTCCTAAAGCCAAAAGATAGCATCATACCAGGCACTATGAAGAAAATCTACTCTGTCTCAGCTGAAACCAGGACAACTGCCTTGAGCAGATTTTCTTCGCTTAACTGCTCATAGTGTAGATTTAAGGGTACCATTGCAAACTCCTCTTGTACACAATAAAGCTGTTGGTTCTGTACACTATTTTTCTGTTCCTTTAATATGCTGTAATGCATTCATCAATTAACAAAATTAAAGTGTTATTTTCATAAAATCTTCAGTGCTTTAATATTAATCCACTGCAATTATATTTCCAACTATGTCTCATTGTCGGTATTTCCTCTACATGTCAGTTCATATTTCAGACCAACAAACAGACAGAACTGATTTCATTTCAGCATCTCCCATTCCTCCATTCTCTGCATAAATGAATTTGTTGACTTTTCAGTAATTGCCCCTGTTCTGCTAGAAAGAACTCTGAAGTCAAAATGTTAAGTAAGAAGCAGTCATACATGATTTCCCTAAGTGGCTAACACAAATATGCACATATGCACACATTCTTACCTAGTGCTCACTAGAGTCAGTGGCAGCCTTGACATCTGTTGAATTTGGACCAAAATTATCCTTTTTTCTGATTGCCAGTCTTCCCTGGAGTTTCATTCTTCAATTCACTGTAAGTGTAGACACACATAAATAAGTGGAGGGACGGCCTCAGACATTGCAGAGTTGGTTTTAGAATAGCTTCCTATTTTCTCTCCCTTAGGATTGCTTGACTCCCTATTTGCATTCTTAAATTCTGTCATAAGACAAATTTTTAACTACATTCAGAAATCACCCCAGTTGTCTCCATAGACAGGATTACCATGCTTATATAACATATCAACTGTGGTTGCATTTTTCTGCATACAATATGATCCAGAGCTATTAGAAGCTAATATTCTTAAGTTCTCTTTCTCAAACAATTTTCAAAATGTGGAACCTTGCTTTGTTTTGTTATATATTTATAGCAGAATCTTCAAGCACTGTAAGTTAGAAGGGAACGCTGAATAATCTAGTCCAGGTATATGCTGAAAGGACAAAAATATATGATTCAAAGAATACGTAATGAATAAATTATTACATAGAAAGACAAAAAAAATCAAAGATGTTCACTATGTGTGATAAAGAAAAATGTGACTTTAAAAAACAAAACCATGACTATAATGAATCTTTCCTGATGAGCATGCAGATTGCAAATGGAAAGCATATGCCTTAATGACTGCTAATTTACATATCAGTCAGTCCTAATAACTTATGTTTTGTAAAAGATCTTCCCCAGTCAATCTTACATCATTACAAATGTCTTATTTTACCTATTTTTGTTATTTACTGCCTAAATTTGTTATAGAACAAGAAAAGTTTTGATTTTCATTCAAGTTCCTGAGCCAAGTTTATAGCAAACTGACTCAATATAATGCAATTCATAGAAACATTCCCTCAACTATCACTGCAGTGCTTCTCCAGAGTCAAATTTGTCAACTATTTTAACAGCAGCCAGTAAAATTACATAGTAATTTAGAACAAGAAGTCAAAAGAAATTTCATGGATATGGTCTGAGGCTTTACGTCGAAAAAAATTTAAGTTGAAAATGAGTAGAAAATTCAAATAAGTAGAATTTGTAAGAAATAATCTAGATAGAAAGAAATGCCCTGTGCTTTAGGCCTGCTGCAAAAAGAAAAACAAAAAGATCTTTTAACCTGATTATAAAGTCATTTTAAACTGGAGAATTAAAGCACTTCAAGTACACGAAAACCCTTCGTTCCTGTATTTTCAGGCTTGAATTAACTGCTGAAGCGAACTTTTTAACTCAAATTTATGTATATTTTTCTCCCAATGGCTGAAAAAATCATACAACTTCTTAGTGATACAGATTTCAATTAGAGGAATGGTTTATTTCAAATGAGCAAAATTAGTGCTTCTCAGGATTCTGACACATGAAAACCTGTATTCTGCAAAAACTAGTTTTCCTATCCTTCCACAGGATGTTGTTATCCCACTATAACGCAAAACAGCCTTAGCATCATACTAAAAGCTGGAACAGTGAGGGGAGAAGTTCATGAGTACAATGTTGAGATGTGGATATATTTAAATTTGTTAAAGGCTGACAAACCACTGATGTTATATTCCAAGTCAATATATCACAGCACCTAACAATGTTAAGATTGAAGTGAAAAATTAGGTCTCTGAAAGGGTTGTCTCTCATAATGAATTAGATCCAATGTCAAATATCCCAAGGGTAGATTCCTAAACTCTATCCATCGATAAAAAAGCCTATGGAGATTTGATTGAGGGGGAAAATAAAAAACTGTAATATTCTCTTTGTACATGGGAAGCTAAGCCAACATGTCAAACTGAGGACTATCTGGAGACGAAACATAAGTGAAGAAGGCCAATGAAAACACAATTACAACAATTGGCCTAGAAACAACAATAGGATTTATGAGGAATAGCATGAACAGGGTGAGCCAGGAAGAACAAACTTCCATTTCACATTCTGACAAAGTGTGGGAATTAGGGAGAATAATTCCTCATATGGAGTCTCATTTCAACCAGCCAGAAAGATGGAGTGGAATTCATGTAAGTCCCAAGAGTGATGAACCATAGGTGTTTGAAATTGCACAGGTTTTCTGATAGTGAAAAAAAATAAAAATCCACCACAAACAAACAAACAAGCAAATTTTTTTGAAGGAAATATCCAGGTACATCATCAGAATCAATCTCTTTACAGTGAGAATTAAAATGTCAATAGTGCAAACATAAAAGGAAATAGTAAAGGGTGGCACTAGTGATGAAAAGGAAGAAATATAAGACAATAAGAGCAGTCTATTGAGGTTTTCCCCTTTTCACTACCTTATGGAGCAAGATACTACAGTGATGAAAAACATAAAAGTACTTTAAAAAGCAGATTTTATAATAAAACAAGATGTGTTTGTTGAAATTACAAGATACTATACTTCAAACTGCATATAAAAACAAACTCTACTGCTATTTCTTCTGGACAGTATGGTGAACAAGGACTACAATATAATACATTGCAAAAATATAAACAATTGGAATGACATATTTGAAAGTCTCTGGGGATGGCTTTGGGCTATTCTGGCATTCTGCAGCACAGAAAATCTTCAAGTAAGCAAAAAGTTCTCTGGATTGAAATTAATCTTCAACATTTTGAACCTTCCCCATCTAAATGTTTGTTTAAAAACAGTGGGAACTTGTTTCTTCTTGTCATTTCAAAAAACCAAAATCAATGAGTCTCCTGAGTTGCTTGTAGTCCAAGCAGTTGTCCTTTTCTGTGCACCATAGAAACTTGATGTCCTGAGAGCTTATCCTGGTTTCATCTGGGACAGAGCTGAATTTTTTCTTTACAGTGTCTGTATGATGCTATGTTTTCTCTTTAGCAGGCATACACATACACACACACACACAAGGGCTTTGAAAGTAATACTTCCTAATTTATTATGTTGCACAGCATCACACAGTAGAACACAGGATGTCAGGAAGTGGAAGAGGTGCTACGACAACAGGCAGATTTCTGCAGAAGGGGTGATTAAACTGATAGATTCTTGCAAACCATTTCAGTGTTATCATGAATAAACATTCCACAGAAAGAAAAGATTTCTAAGGTAAAAAATATGGGCTCCATTTTTAAATTCTGTTTTAGCTTTTAAGAAGTATTCATTCAAATTCATTCTCTAAAGTGCTTATTGTTTATCAACGCTGAAAATTGTCTTTTAATTACATAACTACTGGCTCAGACACCAGAAACTCTCTCTCTGCACTAGCAGCAAGCTTTATACCAGTATAGTATTTTCTGCTTAGTGAAAATTTGAGATCACAGATATATCATACACAGTCATATAGTAATGTGCTTTATTTGTTTGACATCCATATATCCTCGTATGTTTTTAAAATAATCAGAAGGCATTCAGCTGACAATGAAACAGAGAAGAATATTATATGACAATCAAACAAAATAGGCCTAGTTAAAATTAAACATGATTTCTATTACGTCAGTGATATTACATCAGAAATCAATTTGACATAGTGTCCTCAAAGAGGCAAATAAAAATGAAATCTACAGAGAAGGTGCTGGTAGAAACTTAGGCAACATGAAGCTTCTAGAAAGTATCTCCAGAGTAAAGTTATGCAAATTCACTAAGACATGAAGCATTCCCATATCTACAGTGATCTGTGAAAAGATGTTTTCCTGCCCAACACTATAACTTTGAAAGGTTTCATGTGCATATTTTCTCTCTTTTTAGTTTTGCTTTTGCCCTTATTGTTATTGCACTATACAGGTAATATGAGGACACCTTTCTGGTCTGCAAAATCAGACACAGACAAAAATTTCCAAAATGTATACAGTGGTGGGAACAAAAGTAAAATTTTCTTCTGAACAGTGAAGGAAAAAGTTGCAAAATGACTCACCGTCCTGCTCCAAACTTCGAAATAGAACTTTTCTTCTTGTAGTTTTCTTGAGTGCCTTCTGTTCCCCTCTACCCTCCCAACACATATTCTTTCATTAAATCTTGTGATTACAGGAATCAGGAGGATTTATTCTATCTTTTATCTGAAACCGTCGTGGTTCTAAGTGAAGCCTGTATATGTCAGATAATTTGTTTCTATAATGTATTTTACTGGGTCTGCATAAACAAAAGTTTCCAGTTTTGCTGAGACAGGCACCTCGCAACAATTTGTATGTTATAAGGAAATGTCAGTTTTTTTGGCAAGGACTAGAAAATGTATCATGCTTCTACCCTGGTCTGAATGGTCACAAGTGAAAAGATAAGAGAGAGCTGAGAGCTTTGTCGTGGTTTCAGCTGGGACAGAGCTGAATTTTTTCTTCATAGTGTCTGGTATGATGCTATGTTTTGTCTTTAGGAAAAAAACATTGGTAACATACCGATGTTTCAGTTGTTGCTGAGTAGTGTTCTACAAAGTCTAGGACATTTCGGTTTCTCAGCTTCTCATACTGTCCTACCAGTGAGGGAGCTGGGGGGCACAAGAAGCTGAGAGGGCGCAGAATCAGGACAGCTGAACCAAACTGGCCAAACAGGTATTTCACACTATATGACATCATGTGAAAAAACTGTAAAACTGAGGGGAGTTGGCCAGGGGGGCAGTCGCTACTCTATGACTGGCTCTGCACTGGTTGCTGAGTGGTGAGCAATTGCACTGTGCATCACTCATTTTGTAAATATACCCATATATAAAAGATTATAATTACTATTATCTCTCTCCTTTTTTTAATTTAGTGAATAGTTTTTATCTTAAACCATGAGTTCTACTTCTTTTTTTTTTTCTGATTCTCTCTCCCATCCTGTTGGAAGGGGTGGACTGAGTGAAATCACAGAATCACAGAATCACAGAATTGCAGGGGTTGGAAGGGACCTCGAGAGATCATCGAGTCCAACCCCCCTGCCAGAGCAGGTTCCCTACAGCAGGTTGCACAGGTAGGCATCCAGGCAGGTCTTGAATATCTCCAGGGAAGGAGACTCCACATCCTCCCTGGGCAGCCTGTTCCAGTGCTCCGTCACCCGCACCGTGAAGAAGTTCTTCCGCATGTTGGTGCGGAACTTCCTGTGCTCCAGCTTAAGGCCATTGCCCCTTGTCCTGTCCCCGCTGACCACCGAAAAGAGGTTCCCCGCCTTCATTTGCCTCCTGCAACTAAGATACTTATAAGCATGGATGAAGTCTCCTCTCAGCCTTCTTTTCTCCAGGCTGAACAGACCCAGCTTACTGAGCCTCTCCTCATAAGGGAGATAAAAAAGGCTGTGTGGTGTTTAGCTGCCTACTGTGTTAAACCAGAACAGGCAGAAAGAAAAAGAACCAATACACATAAAAATAATTATATACATAACTGTCTTTTTCTGATAAGTATTACTATAAAAGTGTAGTTTAATTTATATATTTATATTTTATATAAATACATATGTAATTTATATAGTTTCATTTAATTTACTTATTAATATAATACACATTAAATTAATATAATACATGTTTAGAAGAATGCATAAGAACAGTATAAGGATTCTGTGATAACCTCCACAGTGTGACTTACCAGATTCTAGTAATGAGAAAAAGGAATAAAGTTATACTTCAGTGAAAACATTTTGAACAAATAACTGAGAAACCAGTATTTTGTGAAGCACCTCAGCAAAACAGTGATTCAAAATCAAAAGATATAATTATGTTATAGAGGGACAGATTATTTACTTAACTACAATCTATTGCTGGTTGAACTATGTGCTGAACGTTGACACGTCATTGATGTAAAAGCTCTATTCATTCACAAAAGTGAAAAGGGAAGACTTTCTTTGCAGCTTCTAAAGTATCTTCTGTCGGGACCATTTCATGTGAAGGGAATTCAATCTCCATAATGTAGTTAATCCTTGACCTTCCATTCACGTCTGCCAAGGAAAGTGACACCTAGTTTCAATTAGAGTGATGTGTGTTGTGACTTGGACACAGCTCCACTGAGACCTGGATTGAAATCAGCAGCAAATTACAGGGGAGACTTTGAACAGATTAGATCAGATAGCTGTGAAATTTTAGCCATTAAATATGTCTTAGCCAAATTTAAACTAGTGACTTATAAGATAGTGGCCCCATATCACCACTTTGTTTATTCTGCTTACAATTTACTGATCCATCCAGGATCTGGCTAGGATCACACATCTTGAAAGATGTGCACTGAAGTACTTGAATTTTTTTCTATTGTATGCATATGTTTTTCATGACATTTCATGAAGCCAATGCATTTTATTTAAAAATGAAACTAAACTAAATGGAGAATTAAAAATCAAAATAAAACAATATAATTACAACTGGCCATATATTTTAAACATTAACTGTTATTCACACTCACACACTATTAGTTTATTTAAATTGTTTTTCATTGACTTTAATGTGAGTTAACTAGAACTCATGTTCTGTATATACAAGCAGAAATTCTCTAGGCATTATCAGTGGGAAGAAAATATATCTCAGTTTAGTTCATGTTAGCCTGGGATACCAAACTTAATGTTACTGTTAAAACTGAAAAGCAATATCTATATTTGTAAATAAATTATCCCTGGACGTACAAGATCTTTTTTACAAGAAATAGAATTCTTTATTTTAAGGAATTAGAAACATAAGGAACCAAATGAAATGATTTTCCAATGGAGCTTTAAAACAACACTGTGGAGCGCCAGAAAATCTGGAAAATAATTTAAGAGGATAGGAAATATACTAGATTATTATTTATGAATAAGTCTGGAGGAGCAGTTCCAGAAATAACTTCAGCTTACTTGTAGGAAAGACTGGATTAAGCACAAAACTAAATAGGTTCCCACTTCTACACTGAAGGTCAGTATATTTTTAAATATACAATATCAAGTATGAAAACTGTATGTGCATATAAATCTGAAATATAAATATAAATATATATTTTTTTACCTGGAATAAGGACTTGAACCCATATCTAATAAAAGTCCAACTGTCCTTTTTAATGCACAGAAATATTTGGAGTGTGTTTAATTAATTTTGGAGACAGCATGTAATTATCTTCTCTTTTAGTTTGAAAATGTGAACAGCACGAAAGAGAAGTTTCATAAGAATTGTCACTGCTCACAATGATCTTCCTTCTACCTACAATAACGGCCACCAAAAAGTTGAGGCCTGTTAAATTCTGACTGCTATTAGACATCTTTCCGCTGCAACATACAATCATTGCCTTGCAAAGGTGAGAACAAGGAAATATCCACAGTTTCAGTTCTTTAGCTCAGGAGAGAAAGTACTTTGTGGGTGTCATTGTCACTGACCTTGTTACTCAGCTGGATGCACCAAGAAATATCCACTAAATCCTTTCCTGAACAGAGAATAACGGGCATGTCATAACATACATATTTGTGGGAACTAAACATAATTTTCTTAAATGACCAGTAAAGTTGAAGCTGAATGAATGAATAGTCTTTTAAATGGTCTCCCACTTTTAACTACAGTTCAGGAGATTCTTGCTTTAAACAAAATATTAGGATGCTCTTTAACATGAATCTTATTTTATGTCATTTAAAGTCCACTGAAATTTGTAGAACCATTCTCAGCTTCTGTAGGTATAAACAATTTTAAGTCAGATCCAAATCTGTTAGATTCTTATTGGGTGTGGTTTTTTTGGCTTTTTGTGTGTGTGTGCCTATTAACTGACTCTCTGGAATTATATCTTTAAGATTTATTTTAAAAATTATGAACTTCAGTAAAAACTGTAGAAAAGACATGAAAACTATAATGTGGCACTATCTTTTGGAAAGTAGACTGAAGAACTGAATATATACATCAGATGCATTGATACGTATTAATGTGTTTGATTTTTTTCTCTAAGTGTTATAAATGGAAATCATAAGAAGGGCACCCTCTGGGAACTTTTAGAATCTCAAATTATTTATAGTGACTCTGGAGAGCTAAGGGATCATAAGGCATTGTCTACTCCAGATGAAAAAATTGTATGAAACCCTTCCTGTTGAGACTGTCATTTAATATACAAACTTTTTTTATATGGAAAATATCTCAAAGATTATTTATTAGAAAGGAACTTGAAAAATTTAATTCAATGAGTAATCTACCTCTCCTTTGTTCTTTAAAAGTTGAACGAATCATTGTTGTAAAAGCATTGCCCATGGCTGCAGCATCATGAAATGGATTTCATTTATGCTTTGGTTAATTAGTTCACAGTTATTCTGTGTAACTGAGTGAAAAAGGATCCTGAAGTTTATACTATGTTCTGCTTTGAAGAACATGAAACAGATATCGTGTCTGAGAGATGCAGTTTTAATGACACAGTACATTAGAATTCATTATTCTTTTAGAGATCTGTATGCTCTTTTATGTATACAGAGAAATACATACATGAATGTAGCAAATGCTGTCGAATGAAAAATAAATTTGTTGTCAGTGTGAAAAAAAAAAACAGCCCTATTCATTATGCTATGCATGACCAACAAGATGTTTACTTACTATGTCTTCTGTAGGCATAAAAGACTGTATGCTAATTTTAAAAAGTGGTAGCTCTTCTCTGTTCCTGCTGTATCCCAACTCCGTAGTGGAAATTGACAAAGTAAAGTCTTCCAGAAATGAAGCACATGAAAATGCTGCAAAGATTGTAGTAATGTTAAAAATGTTGAGAAGTATTGATCCAGAGAATCTACACCAAGGCACTGTTCTGCGAGACTTTTCATAGCAAGTGTAATTGGAAATACGTGAACATTGTTTTGACACTGCCAATGGTTTAGAATGACCTTTGTTTTATGTTTATAGAAAATAGAATCTTGTTTTCAGTTTGGTATCCTAACTAATGATTGTAAATAATTAATAACACTTTCTGAAATGGTCATAATCTCTTTAAATCTGACCTAGATCTGTTTCTTCCAATTAAACTCAAAAAACAGATAAATAATCCAAAGATATTTAAGAAGATGGATAGTTAATCAGACCTAACCAGCTGAGATTCTTTTATTTTATAGTTTTAGACAACAGTAGGTTAGTTATACATGATAAATAAAAGCATTTCTTGGGCTGACTGCACAAGTAATATTCTTTCATACTGAGAAATAAAAAATTGAAAGCAACTCTATTGCTATGCAGAATAACTTCAAAAACAACAACAAACAAACCATCAAACAAAAGCAGACATTTGCTGTTGTCAGTTAGCCAGTTCTGCTGTATTTATATAGATTTCATTATTGATTGAATGTACATTAAAGTACTTAATGGGACATTATCAAGTGTATATAATTGTATATAGCTGTAGTTTGCTCATAGACCTGTAGTTTGGTTTTAAAAGCCTCTTAGACACTTTTGCTCCGTCAGAAAAATCCACTAAATCCTTTCCAGAACAGAGAATAACAGGCATGTCATAGCATACATATTTGTGGGAACTAAACATAATTTTCTTAAATGACCAGTAAAGTTGAAACTGAATGAATGAATAATCTTTTCAATGGTCTCCCGCTTTAAAGTACAGTGCAGGAGATGCTTACTTTAAACAAAATATTAGGATGCTCTTTAGTATGAAGTTTATTTTATGTCACTTAAAGTCCACTGGAATTTGTAGAATTATTCTCAATTTGCATAGGTATAAAAAATTTTAAATCAGATCCAAATCTGTTAGACACTTTTGCTGTGTCAGAATAGTTGCTCTTTACATGGCAAATGGTGCTATTTCATACTAGGTCATTCCTTGCTGACAGCTTGATCTGCTGAAAATATTACTAACTTTATTGCTTGCGCCAAGATAAAGTAGTCATTGCATCTGCTGACCCTATAATACCCTATGGGTCTGATTTAGCCTTATGAACCCTTGTACACAGATAAAAGGATGTATATTCAGCCATCAATAATAGTATGGTATCTGTGACCCATATATGTAAAGCATATGTAGCCCTGTACAAGTTTTCAGGAGAGGTATGCAGGCTCGCTCTAAGTTTCCTGTGGGCTGGATGAGATACATTGCATTAGCTTTACAAGACTTCCTGAATGTGTAGTCAAAATGAAAATAATTAGGGCTTGGAAACCTATTCCATTATGAAAAAGATCTATTCCTGGTCGAGTGCAATGGTGCTATGGTCTTAACTACAGAAAGTAATTACAAACCCATCCATATTTTCTGATTTCTGGACAAAGTCTTGTCATTTTTCATTGCATCAGGAGAAAAGGAAATAGAAAGATAGATCTTAGTTAAATTTAAAAACAAAAACTGCTATTCAAAATCTGCATGGATTGTTTCTCTTTATTCTATTGCAATCTGAAAATTCAGTTGGAAAATATTTCTCAGGCAATTAGTTTGTACTGAAGAATTGTTCTAAAACATCATATCTTTCGGTATGTCAAATATGCAGTCTCTGCACAACAGTGTGTTAAAAAGTTGCATGCAACTTTGCTTTGATATTAGCATCTTATACTTTCATATTTATACTGTGTACAAAGATGAATCTGATAGCATCTGTTCAATTCTCAGCAGGATTACACAGGTATGGACTTTATCCCTAGCCTTCAGCTAGCTAGATCATCTAAGCTGACCGTCTTCAAGACAGGTATATTCATGCAGTCACTATTGAAAACAAATGTAAAATGAAGAATGTTCCAGGAGTTAGACTAGTAAGTGTTTAAATTGTTTATTACTACGTAGCACACTTTAATCCAGTAGTTTCAGGATGTTTGGAGATATTAATTCAGTCCCATTTACCATAAAGTCATGAAATGCTAACAACACGTATTTGTCTTCTTAAACATACATCCATGTTTTTTTGTTTGTTTGTTTGGGGTTTTTTTGAGACTAAACTACTTTTTTCTATGAGAATATTTGTTCACAAAAATATACTCAAATTCATAAAATATCCTGAATTCTTAAATAATTGGATGGAGAAATAACTAGTGAAAAATAATTGTCAGATTGATAAGGAAACTCATAGACTTGAGCTTTTCAAAGGCGAGTATGTATACGTAAAAGACAAGATAGCAAGCTTGTATCGTGTTTGTAACTTAAAGCGCTGTGAATCTCGTTGCCTGCTACTTAGCTTGCAAAATGATTTTCTTCCTATTCCCTTAGCCCTCTTCCCTTTGAATACGTTATTTGTGCAGCTACATTAATGCTTCTTTGGAACACACTTGTACAAAATACAGAGTGAGGTGGTGACCTTTGGATGCAAGATGTCACAGGAGACCAGCATGTGTAAAACTCCATCCTTTTAAACAGCATTGGGAATGCTCATGGGAAAACCTAATGTTTCTCACTGAAATAATTCATTAGATTTCTAAATTTTATGGCTTTAGAAAAAAGTGTGAAAATAGAAAATCTAAAAATAGGGGTTTTCTTTTAGTTCTTTTAGTTCTTTAGTTCTTTTAGTTGTTTCTTTTTTTCTTTTAGTTCTTTTTAGTTTTTTTTTTTTTTTCTTTTGTTCCTAAGCCAAATTTGTGCTATAGAGGTCCAGGATAGTTGTGTCTGTTGTCATGATCTGACTTGGTGGGGAGATGGGGATCAAATGTACCATCCTAGAGATAGATTTCTTTCTCCTAGGAGCCTTTGAGTCCTCTTTGGGATGTCAAATACAGTATTTCTCAACAGAGTAACAATAATGGTGCAATCTATCCTTAAAGTGTCCCATTGACTGGCTTCAGCTCACATCTTTGTAAGTCAGCTCCCTCCAATAATTAAGGATGTTTAAACTTAACTTAATTGGTTATACGTATGTTTGAGAGAGAAAGAAAACGAAAGTAGAAATGAAGGCTAAATTCAGAAACCACGCATCAATTCAAAGTGGCTTGATGTTTATTCAAAAGGAAAATTGTTACATTTAAACTATTATACATATTTGTACTTAATAGCAAGCAGAACTTAAAGTCTAAAGATAACTTTGAAGTTCAGTTGATAAATTATCTCCAGACTCTGGAAAACTATTGTAATACAGCTGACTGATTCTGTATTCAAATTGAATTTGAGGCAAAAAGAAAATTGTAGCCATCTGCATCTTTCTGTTTCTTGTGTTGCATTTGTATGTGTGTGACTGATGTAAAATTCTTATAGTTCTGGAGATTCACTTGACCTGAGGAAAATTCAGACCAATGCCAGACCGATAGCCTGGCATGTTACCTGCTTGGTCAAATATCAAAAAACAAACTCCTCACTGAAGACTGAGTATTCTACTAGGCCATTCTTCCTTCCCATGACATTCCCTAGTTTGCCACAAGATTCTTTGGTATGATTATGGCAGGAAGGTTTACAATAGCTAAGGAAAATCCATGTTTTTGCTTATATTAATGAACCTCATATTCTTAACTGAAAACAGCACGTACTAAATGCTTGTACTGTGCTTCAAATCTGCCTCAGCTGGTATTAATAGCTCAGCCTGGAATCATATGGCACTATATACATAGGTATTGCCATGGTTATTTGAGTTCTTCTGTGGTAATTTCTTTATTTTCTTCTGAACAATACAGTCACTGTCTAGCTTGATACAGAGGAAGACATTTGCTCACCTTTCAAATGTATTTTTCTATTACTTTTTCCAATTCAAACATTCTCAATAAAATTGGAAATTATATCATACCGGGAGTGAGAAACTATAATTCATGACTCACCACGTTAATCTCCTGTATACAAAAACTTTTCAGTAACGATGGTCTGTGGAGCACGCCAATCTTCCATGACAGATTTCATGCAAGGCAACAATAAATTCCTATAATAAAATTAATTGTACTTGTGTTGGAAAACAAAATCTTCACACATTTTCTCTGCAAAAAGGAAGCAATGTTCTTTGGTGTTACACGATATGAAAGTACATTTTTGAACTGATAGAGTCACATGGAGGATTTGATTTTGTAGTGTCTTTGATGGAAGCTGTAAAAGTTTTTAAGAAAGTATCTCTTTACAAAAGCATTTCTCTTTTTTCCAATATCAGTTTTTAAACATTTTAGGTGTGTATGCATTAAGAAGTAACTGTAGGACAGCCTCACATGCGTAGATCACCCTCGCCACAGTCCGTATGCACAACTATGTCTATTGCATAATGCCTTCTCCTAGAAAACAGTAAATGCAATGAACTATTCCTCTTTCATTGTGAGAAATATCTTTCTCTTTTTTTTTTTTTTTCCCCTTTTTTTGGTCAGCTATGCTGTTTCATTGATTCTGTGGGATATCACAGTGTACGGTGGTTGATAGACTGCTTCTGCTTGCCACGTTTTGGTTCATATGCTGATAGGCTGATTCTGACAGCAGACGTGTTTTCTAGTAATGCTCCATTTTGTTTATGCAACACATCAGGCTTGCTGCCAAAGACTTAAACTGCAACCTCAAAACAAACATTGTAATAACAAGAATGTTTTACACCACATTGCACTCAGCCTTAGCAATCACCTTAATTCTTTCTAATGGCAATTGCTAGTAACAAGGCTGAGACAGCATGGGGTAAGTTCATGTTAGAAGATCGTTTACACTGTTAGTTGCCAGAAAGTGTAGATCTGCCAGGTATCAAGTTCTAAAGAAATTCTGCTTTTATCTATATCACCATGAACTAACTGCAAACCAGAGTCTGTCACTTACCAGGTAGCTTCAAAACAAGATGATCTTAAGGAGTGTCTTTTGTGCCTTTCATTATATCTTTCTCCCATATGGATTCTCTGGTATCTTCCAATCACTAAGCTTACCTCAACTTTTCAGCAGTGAGAGAGGCAGTATCTCTTCTTTTGGATGGTTGCTGATTTTCACTAAATGTGTGATTCTTCATTAAATATCAGTAAGATATAAAATTTTTAGGAGTGAACAGAGAGGAAGAACAAAATGAGGTACATATCACGGAGAAAACGTTAAAAATAACTTCAAAACTCTCACAAATTCTAATAGAAGCAACAAAGCATTATTCTAGGTGGGGTAAAAAAAATGGCAGGCAGACCATCCTGTCCTTTCTTTACCTGTGACCAAAGCTGAATTTAGTTTCCAACAAGCCTGGGGAACTCTTCAGCAATGCATGTCTACTGCTTGCATTGCTAGAGTGACTTACAAAGGGTTGCCAGCCATGCAGTCCACCACAGAGTATCTGTCACGCTTGGACTTCAATGTTACCATTGCAAATCTAATGTTAGAGTCATGGTAGTGCTTCTGGATAGCTGATACACTCAGCACTGAACATTTCCTGCTTTGGAGAAGATAAGTCATTCTGAGGTTAATTTTCTCCAGAGTATTTTGTATGGTACTGTGTTTTGGACTTGCGATGAAAATAATGGTGATTATGCATGAATGCTTTAGTTGTAGTGCTTACACTAAGCTAAGGACTTTTCAGCTTCTCAGGCTGCCCTGCCAGCAAGCAGGCTGGAGATGCACAAAAAGCTGGGAGAGAACAAAGCCAGGGCAGCTGACCCAAACTGACCAAAGGGATTTTCAATATTGTATGGCATCATGCACAGCATGATGAGGGAAAGAGGGAGGAAGGGGACAATGTATGGAGATACGGTATTTATCCTCCCGTGTAACCATTATACTTGGTGGAGCCCTGCTTTCCTGGGAATGGCTAAATATCTGCCTGTTGGTGGGAAGCAGTGAATAAACTCCTTGTTTTCCTTTGCTTGTGTGCCCTGCTTTTGCTTTACTTACTGAACTGTATTTATCTCAACCCATGAGTTTTCTCACTTTGACTCTTCCAATTCTTTCCCCCATCCCACTAGGGAGAATTGAGTGAGTGGCTGCAGAGGGGTTAGCTGCCTGCAGGGGTTAAACTACAACAGGCAATCAAAAGCATTTATGAGTCTCTTCTCACCTCAGCAACTATATAATTCTAGAAATAGATTTCTGGATTTTTTTGTGTACTTCTAGAAATGTATGCATTGAGAGCTCCAGGTTTTTCTTTAGACTTAATTAATGAAGTCTGTTGTGGTTTCTGTGCTTTAATACCTATTCTGGTTAAAAATGATCACATGCTTTGTGTTTGAGATGAACACAAGGAAATTTCTTAGACTTCCATGTCAAAACACATAGCATTTTTCCCTCTTAAATCAGCTTTATTTATCAAATAGTTAACATTCAAGTTATTATTAATTAAATAGATTAAGAATATGCCTGTTAAACAACTTTGCAACACAAGCTTCAGCATGTCCTAAGTCTCTATATGGTGAAACTTTAAAAAAATACTTTGTAGAATAATAACCCGTGAAAGAGTTAAGTGTCCTGGTTGTACATTTTTCCTTGCATGAACTGTTAAAGTTCTGTAATTTTTTTTTATCTTCACAAGGGCATGACATTTCACTAATGGATTTAACAACATTTCATCTAATTTCCTTATGTCTGCTCCAATCAGCACACAAACCACTACATAGGAGGAAAAGCATAGAAATTAATCACTTTCATTTCAGGGCCCTCAAGGAGGCAATCTATTATTTCCTTTCCTTTGAAAAAGTGCATTTAGTGATGGGTGAAGAGACAAAGGAATACCGTGCAGTGAGACCTTCCCTGGAGCAGAGCTGAATCCAGAACCATTGAGATAGATGCAGTTTCCGTACAAACTACAGAAAAATACTAATTATATACATATTTATTTATTTTAGATTTCATCATAGTTTTCTCTTTATTGCTATTTACTTGTTTGGTTCTTCAAACTTACGTACACCTAGAAATTTAATTATAAATATGATTTTCACTCTCAAAGTGTTTTGGCTGTGTCCATCTGTCTTAATTGATACTTGTTTCTGGGAACTGTTTTTTGAATGCAAGATGTATATTACTTTTCGTTTGTTAGTTTTCACTCTTTCTGGAGCCTTCTTTTCAAAGCAGATAAGTGAGATCTGTAATGCTTCATATAGCAAACCTGATTAGAAAGCAGTAATAAAAGTTGATAACCTTGCAGTCCTCACTTCCATATTTTGCATTGTTTCTGTCATGGTCAGCTAAAGGCTTTATAACTATGAAAGAGAAAAACTGGAAAAGTCTAATGGCCAATCTAGTCTTTCAACCTAATACTAGATATAAAATAAAAAAGAAAAAACACTAATAATAATAATAATAATATAAAACAACAAACATGGTTGAGAAAAATATATCACTGAGGAATTTTTCATCCTGTCTTTGGCTGGTGATCATCTCACGTCCTGAAGCATGAGGACTGATAGTCCATATCCTTGTTTTCATTAATAGCATATCTTTATATCCAGTTTTGATTTGTATAAATTTTTGTTCCTTACATTAACTTGCTCTAGTGATTTCCTTTGACCAGGACTTGAAAAATCACATGCTAACAAGATAGTTTTTAACCTCATGTCTGTAATTTTAAAGATATTCTGTTTTAGTGGAGCACTACTTAATTATGCGTTATCAGGAATAATAAAACCTAACAAAAATTCAAAATTTCATTGTAAAGTTATTCAAGTAAATTAAGTGAGATAACTAATAATTGAAGATATTTGGGAAGTTAATGGCAACATAGTTTCCTGTCAGAACATGATGATTCTTCAAAGCCATCTCTCTTTGCAAGGATTTCCATGTCCATTCTGAAAGATACAGATTTTTTCTCTAAATTTTATGGGAAAATGCATTCTAGTTCAGAACAGACAGATTAGTCACTAGCATGAAAGGGGGATAAATTTTTTGAAATCTTTTTTTTGTCTGGCTTAACAAGGAATTACCTCAGTTCCTCATGCTAGAGATGGGTTTTTAATGTTCTTGGGGAGACTATCTCTTTTTTCTCTCTTGAGATTTGTTTCAGTGTTGAAAAATGTGAATGTATAACACTCATGATACTCTTGTTGCTATTCTGGAATATATCCATTTTTCATTCTGTTTCTAGAAAATATTTTTCATGATGGAAATATGCCTGCAAATATATTAGTTACTGTTACAGTTACTGTTCACTGCTTTCAGAGACATTTCTTATGTGTCTTCTACCATTTGGTGAGCTCTGTTAAATTTCTCCTACTCTTCTCCATTAACATTGAAGACTATAAGCAAATACATGGCCTACACTATTCATTACTTTTATATCATCTGTACTACTCAAATGAGGTTTTCAAGTAGTTTTCTTTAGTGATACTCTCACCTTTTGGGCTATCTTCTATTGAATTTGAATTGCTATACTTGCAATGCTTCTAGAATGCAGCTTCCAAATCACTGGTGAGCAACCACAGAAGCCAGGTAGTGACAGCAGAAATGCTTTTGTATGTGTCCATTGACAGAAAAGAAACGACCATATGACTTCTCTGGCCAATCTCAGTCTAATGGAATATGACAAACACTGTTTGAAAAAAGTTAAGATAATATAAATGTATTAATTTCAATTGTCAGAACATTTGAAAACAAATGACTAAGAGGAAATTGTTATCTTTTCAAAAATAAGAGTGGAAGATGCTAAAGCAGTAGAATATTATTTGAATATGTTTAACTAAAGGGAATGGTCATTTAATATAATAAAAACAATTTAAAGTTTTGTAATTTCTGATTTTAGATTCAAATTTTTGCTAAATAGGTAAATACTTTTAAAGCCAAAATCCCCTAATATTTTAAATAAAGGGGAAAAGAAGCTCAGCATTTGTACTCATTTTCAAATATCTGATCAATTCAGAAAGACATTTTGATTTATGTGCAATGAATACATGTAAATTTCATTTAAAAATGTCAAAAATGTCTTAAAGAATATTCTGTTTTCATTATGTGAGATCATTGTGATCATATTAATCAAAGGAATATACAAGAAAATATCACCCAATTTTTTAATCTTTAATTAACTGTTTGAGTATTTGAAAGAACAAATAGCATTATGGAATCATGGAATCATAGAATCAT